>JAHHFK020000989.1:0-132801 GCA_024533555.2 Aedes koreicus | reverse complement strand
GTTGGTTGTTTAATAGTAGGTTGTTGTTGACGGATAAGAAAGGTCAACAAATATGTTGTTGTCGTATAAATAACTAATTTCAACTTTTGGAACGAATGAAAAGTTGAGATGCTGTCGAAGTACTGGAGCTTAGTACATTGACAATCGTCGGGAACAAAATCGGTCGATTCACACGGAACCCGACTAAGTCGGTGGTTTGTTCAATGGAGAAGCGTACTATTGTGCTTGCCATACACTATACGATTAGAAGCTTTGGAAAGTGCTTAAAAGAACACTAATTTGAGCGGGAGGCTGATCCCTTTGGGGCGTAAAAAGCCAAGAATAGTAATTATAATAATATTAATAATAAGATTTACAAATAAGATTTGTAAATATTCCTTACAAAGGTTGATGACCAGCAAATTTAAAACCACTTCCATCTTAATTTTCTTTCTGTTGCATCTAGCATGGCCAAATCAGAAGAATTGTTCGAAGTTTGGCATGAGCCACTTTATATGTACTTTTCTTGTCAGTATAATCTATCAAGTGACGGTTATTACTGGTTTTTTTTTTAAAAAAAAAGAGTTCATTTTTGTTGTTAGATCTCTCTTGTTGCAATAGATACAACCCGTGCTTTTGAAGGTATACGGAAAGAATTTGAGTACTCTACAGAAGGGTTGATAGCACCGACTCCTTTTTTTTGAGAACCGGTATTACGGTACTGAGAGCGGTAGTACCGGTATTCTTCGGAAGATTAAAGTATAAAATATTGTAAATACTCAAAAAAAAAAAAAAAACGCAACACTTTTCTTTGTGTAAAACTTTATATTTCATTGGTAAAAATTGATGAAATTTTGGGCAAAACTATTTTAGAATGTAATGTTCACATGTGCAAAAATTCGTCACAATCTGTTAAGTCGTTATTGGTGGATCGCGAAACAGTTGGAAATCGACAATTTGATCGTGTCCCTTGTGATAAAATCGTTCAAAGAGACCCAGTCGACCCAACAGCGAGCAGGCAATGGAAGAAAAGCAAAGACGATCGACCCCGTGAACGCAAGGAAGGTGAGCGATTACTTCAAGCGCAATCCGAACCTTTCGATTTGGGACGTGGCTAAGAAGGTCAATTCCAGCAGACAATAATGCGGGCCGAACAGCATCTCTTCAAGGTAAGGAAGGCGTCTTACCGAACCGATAAACAGATTACGGTGGCCGAATCCGGCGCCAGGAAGCTGTACCGCGAGTGGTTGGTGCAGCCAAAATGCATCCTAATGGACGACGAGACGTACATTAAAGCGGACGCCAAGCAGATCCCCAGCCTGGAGTTTTTCGTCGGCATGCCCGCCTGGATGTCCCGGAGAAGTTCCGTAAGAAGAAGGTCGACAAATTTGTCAAGTAGTACTTGGTGTGGCAGGCGATCTGTTCGTGCGGCAAATTTATCAAGCCTTACATAATGACCGGCACCATCGACGACCAAATATATAAAGAAGAATGCCTCCAAAAGCGCCTGCTGCCCTTCTTCCGGTCCCACGAAAGTGACACTCTGTTTTAGCCGGATTTGGCATCATGCCACAACGCGAAACCGATGATGGAGTGGTATGAATCCGACGATGTTGTTGTTGTGCCAAAGGAGGCAAATCCGCCCAACTCGCTTTCGCCAAATATAAAAAATCTGGGCGATTATGAAGGACAAGCTCCAGAAAACAGGAAAGGTCTTCAAAAACGACAAGGAGTGCATGAAAGTATGTACGAAAGATGGCGCAAGTGTTGCTCAGGATTTTATGGATTACGTTCAGTGCAAGGTGCGGGCATTTTGCCTAGGACAGGAGATTCACTAATCCAGCTTTGCACAACCATAGCTAATATGTGTTTATTTATTCCCTGAGATTTCCAAAAATGTCCGACTTGCAATGAATTTTTGGTGATAATTTTTCGAGTACAATGCGAGACCAAATTTTAGTAGCAAAACTGCCAGACACTTAAAATGAATCAACTGATGTGCTATAAGCTGCTACAGTATTTTTCGAATGTCTCCTTCATGGTCAGATGTTCGTCGTCATCTTCTTGTGTATAATCATCGTTTGGCAGTGTCTCATCAACTGTTTCCTCGATCTCGTTACAAGCGTTCAGTCGTTTAAGCAAGTCATCCGCCTGCTTTATCAAAATACTCTGCGCAGTTTTGGAACATATTCCAATGTCACGAACCTTCTTGACGGTAGAGAAATATTGAGGCTTCATTGTACATTGATACCAGATCCAATGCACACTTGATGGTCTGCAGATGTCAATCTTACCTCTTATTTTATGATAAGTGCTCCTTCGGCCGGTTGGCCCATGATATTTTTTTTAGGAAAGCATCAAACCGAATTTTGACAACTTTTGTACCAATAATTTTATGCAGTGTGCAGCATTCATCGATCCTCGGATTCGCATGAGCCTCAAATTCCACATGTGATTTGAATCATGGACGTTTACGTTCATACAACGACGGTTCCTTACCGAGGTCCACAAGTCAAATGTGAGGAATTGGCGGATGTCCTCGGACTTACACATTTTGTTAAATGAAATATTATTCTTCGCAGCTAGACGAGCAGCACTGAGCTTCCGATGGAAAGGGAAGCATTATGATATATGACCTACATAACGAGAGGCTAGTGACTCATCGACGTCCTCATAGATGACATTGAATTGGGTGCTTGGGACGGTTTTGGTCGAGGATTAACCATAAGGGTGTGATGTGACCAGTTTCAAATGTTTTGTATTTGCACGTTCAATTCGCTTTATCACCATCGTCGTTGTGGGGGCGATCCCGGCGTTGCGGTTAACATCCATACCTCTCACGTGAGAGTCACGAGTTCGAATCTCATCCCCGGACAAGTTACAAAAATACCCAAAAGAGGTATTTGAGTGACTTTGACGAGAGTTGAACCAGCCCAAAGCTGAAAATCCTCGATAAACAACTAACCACCGTCTTCGTGTGTGCAATATTCAGAGAGTACTAGGAAAATTCCGAATGAAATTTAACATTGAATGCTCCCACTTTCTTTAAAAAAACAACCTGGCTGGTTCACTCAGCACTCTAGAAAAGTGAAATTGTCTTTTCATTACGGCAGCACTTCCCGTGCTTCAGTCTTCAGAATCTTTTTCGCTCTCCATATTTGTCAAAAAGTGCCTCGCCACCGCCAGGCATCCGAAAGGCTCATGCAGAAAACTCTGTTTCACGACCTTCATAGCAAAACAAGACTGAGGAAAGTTCTTCAGTGATATGTTCGGAGCATCGGGTTGCTGTTCATGGTATATTCGTTCATTTCGTATAGAATTCAAAGGGTTTAGAATAGAATTACTCAGCTTCTTAGAGAATACTTAATAATGTCAGGACAAAATCAGTACAGCTCGCACAAGGTAATCCTCGTAATTTATATTTGCATTTTTTGATATGATTTATCATAAAGCATATTTTGTAGACTGTTCCGAGAAATATAAATACACTTTCTTGCTCAAATAAGAAAAGACCATACTGTGATTTTTGATTGTTTTATTTTCAAACATAGTAAATAACAATGATTTCTTTCCATCTTCATTTCAATTTGCTTGATTTTTCATAGTGTAGGCGAATTCTCTAACTTTTCCTTTAACACTACTATTAAGCTTTTGAACAGTGTTTTCTCCTACCATTTTCACCACTTTTGGCCAATCTTTCTTAAATTGTTCAACACTATCCGCTGGTTTCATGTATTTTCTCAACTACGGCTTCATCAAAGCCCAGAAAGTTTCTACAGGGCAAATCTCTGGGCAGTTTGGTGGATTCATCTCCTTTGGTACGAATACGACATTGTTCCTTTTGTACCACTCTAGTGCATATTTGATGTAATGGCAGGAAGCAAGATTAGGCCAAAAGATTGTAGGCTTGTTATGCTGTTTGATCAAGGGTAGCAAGTTTTTTTTGCAGACATTCCTTCACGTAGATTTGACGATTCATTGTGTCTGTCGTAATGAATGGACGAGATATTTTTCCACATCCGCATATGGCCTGCCACACCATTACCTTCTTGCCAATTTTTTCGGTGTTAATGGCTTTCACTGATCCAGGAACATCCTTCCCCTTCGGTGTGGTATAAAACTGTGGTCCCTGCAGAGTTTTAATATCTAGTTTTAAGTAGGTTTCTTTGTCCATAATAACACAGCCCGATTTTTTGGTCAGCAGTTTGCCGTACAGCTTTCGAGCCCTCGGTTTCACAGATTAAGCCTGTATGGTGCTTCGTTTATTCGACGGATCTGCAGGCCTATTCTCTCTTTGGCTCGCATAACATTAGTCGACGAAGTTCTTAGCTTTTTCGCCACATCTCGGACTGATGCTGAAAAATGCGCTTGAAATAGTCCCTTGCCTTTGTGTCGATTGTAGGGTCAGCGGGACCGGGTTTTCTACCCCGTCTCGGGGAATCTACGAAAAAGCACTGTTGTTGATACTTACGTAATGCGATTTGAACTGCTCCGACGCTCACACCTTCTTCCTTAGCCAGTTTTCTGATCGAAAGACCACTTACGGTGCACCGTTTGTGCAAAATCCGTTTTGTTTGCTCGGGAGAGAAACCACGCATTTTCAAACTTCCGTGCGAAATATTGAAAAGAATGACAACATCAGTTTAGTTTGGATGTAAACAAGAGGACGCAGTCAAAGCTGGTTGAATACTGCACGCATTTTGAATTGACTCATTCATACACCTTCCCCCCCCCCCCCCCCCCCCACCCAACCACCACACAAAATACGCAATACCCACATTCACAAACTTCCCTTTATTTCTTTTTTAGCCTCTTCCTAATAACAATACACACCTCACGACTTTTCTACAGTTTATACATTTTTTTTTTTCTTTTATAGCCCGTTACTCTCCCCCCCACCTCCCCCCCCCCCCCCCCACACCCTTCCCCCTCCAAACAAAGATAAAAAAAAGAAATAAAAAGATTTGGCGGCAAACGTACTTTTGCATATAAAAAGTAATAAACGATCCATAAATAATTGAAAATCGTGCCACGAAAAACTCATTTTTGACCCATAAGACTCTGGTGAATATCCATAAAAAAATTGAAATGATCCATAAAATACAGCAATGTGATCCATACTTTATAACAAATTTAGCATTAAAATATCAAAAATGTACCGTTTTATATCTAGGGCATGGTCGTTAAAAGTGTACGGATTACCCATAAACATATTGCAAATTATCCATAAAATGTTCAATAACTTTCCTTAAACTTGTAAAATTGATCCATAGAATGTAACCTTTGTGCAATAAAATATATTCGCATGTTCCATAAATTATTTGAAATTTTCCATAAATAAATTGCCAATGATCCATAGAATGATGAATAATGAACCATAAGCTTATAATAATGATACATAGTAAATCAGTTTGGTTCGCTAAACCATAAGGTATGATCCATAAATTATGCCTGCATTTTTCCAGGTTGGGGCACTTTTTTTTTAAATTTTGATCCTAAAGGATTGTAAAATTGATCTCCAACTGCGTTACTACTCAAATTTAGTTACATGTCCGTTCTTTCAGGTATCCGAATATAGTATTACTGCTAAAGAAGGATTGTGGAATTTTTGCGTAGCCGTGTTGAGGATTGAAGAACTAAACGGTCGATGTTTCCAACATCCGAAGTGTTAACATAGTGTAGATTAGATTCCAGGCAATCAGCTGATTCAAGCATTTGCCCGGTATAATGCAAACAGAGGATGTTTTTTTTAGTCTGGTCCGACGAGCGACAGCGATCGTCAGGGATCGATTTTCCCGAAGTTAAATTAAAAAAAAATTTAAACCCAAAATTGGAATAATTCCGGCATAATTAATGGATCATTTATATTATTATAAATGCACAAAATTGATTTGCTATGGACCATATTTAGAAGTTTATGGTTCATTTTCAAACCTATTATGGATCATTGGCGATTTATTTATGGAATATTTTCAATAATTTATTGATCATGTGCATATATTTTAGTTCACAAACGTTACATTCTAAGGATCAATTTTACAAGTTTAAGGAAAGTTATTGAACCTTTTATGGATAATTTGCAATATGTTTGTGGGTGATCGGTACAATTTTATGGATCATAGCCTAGATAGATAACGGTACATTTTTGACATTTTATTGCTAAAACTTATATAAAGTATGGATCACATTGCTGTATTTTATGGATCATTTTAATTTTGTTATGGATTTTCATCAGAGCTTTATGGGTCAGAAATACGTTTTTTATGGAACGAATTTCAATTTTTCATGGATCATTCCTTCAGTTTAAAGGTGCAAACTTAAGGCTGCCTTCCCCCCCTCCCCCCCCCCCCTCCCTTCCCCCTCCCCCCCCCCCTTTCCTCCGCTTCCCCCCAATCCCCATTATATCAAATTCCCCTTTCCCACAATTTAACAACCAAAAAGGGATATAATTTAATTTTTAACGAGAGAGTGAATCCCTCCTTGCAAGGGATTGGGGTTTTCAACGCTGCTTGACAGAGATCCTGCTTTGTATGTATGTGAGGGGATTATGAATTGTGAGCGCTAGTCTAGACGAGCTTGTAAATTTTAATACCATTATTGTTTGGAGGATTCAAGTTCACGATGGTAAAGCAAGCAACTGGTTATGTACACAACATATTTTCACTTTTTCTCCGCAAAGGGACATGCAAATCCCTTGCATAGTCATGGAAACAGCTGAAACATTTAATTTTGAGCCGGAAAAAACGTGACGCCCAGCTAATGCATTTTTCCTGTCCAACCGAAATCGGTAGAAAACCCAGCTTTGAAGCTCTACGGTCGCACGGGGTTGTGATGATGCAACAGAGTGTGATTGTGTGGATTTTGTTGTGGTATTTTCATATATAACAACCGTACCGTGGTCTTATGTAACTTGGCACGGAGGTTTTTTTAGCCTGTATCGAATTTACGCTTTGAATGTAAGCAAAGCGAAACACGATTTTGATTAAAATTATACAAAAACAAGACTTGGACGGCATTTTCGTTAAAAGATGCCAGGATTTTTGGATACATTGGCAATTACCACGTAATACATTGTTGGAGGAACTCAATAACAAAAATCAAATTTACTGCTACTTTATACATACACAGAAAAAAAATTTGAGTTTTCATTGTGATGTAATTATCAGAGCACGCCAAATTTTATTACATTCCACATGAAGCAACCGATAACATGAAACAGTTCTAACAAAGAAGAGCTTTGGCATACAATATTATCTGCAATGTATGTAATGTTCCAGAACATTACACGATGCATGATGTAGTATTTTATGTTTTGTGACGCTCCATTCATGAAAAAAAATTTAAACAAACACCAGAAAAATCGCTAAAAACCATTTACACACCCTAACAAATATTTTTTTATCTTTTGCATGATATTGAACAGAAATTCACTTTAATTTTTTGAGCTGTGTACTGTTGAAGGAAGGCGCATCGTAGGGAATAACTGTATGATGGGTAGGTCATAAATACACAGATAAAAAGAAACATTGAACTTTGTGCATGATCTAATGCACATAAAGGGAATGCTAGATTTGGCAGAAAATAATGGGATATTTCATGTAAATTTAAGCCAGATAACGCCTGAATCTAGCCTTTTGTATGAAAGATTGCAAAAATTGTTGTATGGCGAATGAAAGATTCCCCGTCGAAAATCCTCCCAATTTTCCCTCCAACTAAATAGGTTCGTGTCGGTGCAATCGACCGTCGAGTGTTCTTACTAATCGACTGATTGTTGTAACGACGCTTACGGAAATTAAACATAGCGGTAAGTCAACGCGACAGTATTCGAAATTGGCCTATGATAACCAACAGAACCCCCCCCCCCCAGAAAGCAAACAACCGACCGAGTCGGTCGGTCCCTCCGCTCGTTTTTTTGAAGGTTTTTCACGAGTTGTTTTAATTTTTCAGCTTTAATTTTTTTTCCCCCGCGGGTGAAAAACAGCTTTTGGTTTCTGAAAAAGAAAAAGTTGTGTGATAAGCAGTGCAACAACGTCATTAATTGCAATTAGCAATATTGCAACGATCCAAAAGGCATATTGCTCCGCATCCATACGGCACGCATACCAGCAGTCCATCGTGTGTAGCGTGCAATCGTTCATCTGCCAACCACCACCGACCAGCGTCATCATCATCATCATCGTCATCATTATCATCATCGCTGAGCTCCACGTCTAACCGGTACACGCGGCCACACATCGTCGCCCGTCTGCAGTAGATCAGTGATAAATATAAGATAAGTTTTTGTTTCTCGCTCTTCTGAATTAATTTTAATCGTATTGTGTGTGTGAGTGTGGAGAGTGAGTGAGAGTGAGTGAGAGTGTGTGAGAGAGTGTGCTTAGGTTTAGTTTGTTTATCTGTGATTGATTGTAGATAATTACGTTAGCGGTTGAGCGTCATAAGCTCCCACGGGTGCGACATGGATGATTTCTAGGGTTTTTTTTCATTAGGGCGAATCTACAATTGAGAGATTCTCTCGGGGCTCGCTCTCTTTCATTCATTACAGCGCCATTATAGAACTTTCGAGGGATTCTTTAGTACAGATCGAAACAGAACAGTGCTGGCTAGCATACTCTACAAATAGTAGAATGAAAAACGTTAAGGTGATTGGAATATGAATGAAAGAGAGCGAGCCCGGAGAGAATCTCTCAATTGTAGATTCACCCTAATGAAAAAAAAAACCCTAGATTTGTCGGAAGATGATTCATTCATTCATTGATTCATCCATGCCGCCAAATGATGGGGTAGCTCTTAAAGTTACCCGATCGCGTGCTTAACCAGATAGTTCAGCTGGTCCTTGGGTTGTCTATTTTCGGCCCAAAACGAAACCTCTCAATATTTACCAGATTTCAAACGATCTGACGAAACGATTCTCGGCCGTGACCGAGATAATTAAGGTGAGACCCAATAAACTAAAAGTCGTTGTGTCCAACCTTAAACAGGCTAACGAAATTGCTGTCTCTCAGTTTTTTACACTGGAGTATTTATTGTACATCCCAGCTCGAGGTATTGAGATTGAAGGGGTTGTCACCGAAGCAAGTTTGACCCCTGAGATCCTGTTGAAGCAGGGGGTTGGTCGCTTTACGAACCCTCTGCTTCCTTCAGTCAAGATCATGGCTTCTGACAATCCTTTTTTTCAGGCGCAGTCAACACAAACGCTCATTCAATTTCATTACCTCCGTTTTGTGCCGTTCCCCGCACACTATTCATTAGTCCATACTACTTCTCGCCATCATGCCTACACCTGCACAGCGGAACGAATAAGAAGCAAAATTCATTCGCGCACTCTCTTCACGCTGCTCCCTTCTGATTTTTTCACATTTCCATTTCGTGCAAGATCCCTTTGCCGTTTACGGTAGTGAATGATTGCGAAAAAAAATGTCAGTTCGACGGCAGTCACCACTAGCGTATGAAGTTTTTCGGTTATTCAAAAAACAGGTGGAATTCGAAAGAAATGGCTACACAGGGCAAGCGAAAATTTCGAGACTATGGCCTGTTGCCTAGATAACTGGATTGAGTGCTTGCGCATGGGACAAATCAAGGTTGAGTGCTGAAGTGTGCAGTTCGAAATGCCATTAGAGCTTACGGAATTTCAACGGGGCCGTATAGTCGGTGCTCGAGAAGCCGGTGCTTCGATCGCTGAGACATGCAAACTGGTTGGTGTTGCCAGGGCCACAGTTTGCCGGATAATGTCGGAATATAAAAAACATGGAAAAACATCGCCTGATAAAAGTAGCTGTGGACGGAAGCAGAAGATGGATGACCGGCAGCAACGTTCGTTGAAGCGCATAGTCAAAGCAGACAGACGCATTAGTGCTGTTAAAGCAACTGCTGCTTTGAACAATGCGCTTCAAGAACCAGTTTCTACATCAACTGTCCGAAGGGAGCTGCACGACATGAATCTTTACGCTCGTGCGGCCATTTCTAAACCGCTAATAAAACCGCAAAACGCGGGAAACAGGAAGCGCTGGTGCAAGGATCATAAGAAATGGACGCCAGATCAATGGAACCAAGTTGTGTGGTCGGACGAATCATCTTTTACCTTGTTTCCAACTACAGGTCGAGTGTACGTATGGCGTACTCCTGGAGAAGCCTACAACCCTGGCTGCCTTCTGCCAACCATTAAACATGGCGGGGGGTCAGTTATGGTATGGGGTACAATATCGTGGCATTCTCTTAGGCCTTTAGTTGTTATGAAGGGAAAAATAAAGGCCAAAGATTATCAAGAAATATTGGATGATCAGGTATTTTTTTAGAAAACCTTCACAATATACTTAAAATAACACAATTGCCCAACAGGTGCTGCCAATGATGAAGACCATCTTTCCTGATGGCAGAGGAATCTTCCAAGATGACAACGCTCCAATCCACACTGCTCAAATCATAAAGGCGCGGTACAAAGAGCATGACACAGACTTTCATCACCTTGATTGGCCAGCACAGTCACCAGACCTCAACATTATCGAGCCACTTTGGTCTACATTAGAAGCACGCGTGAGAAGTGTATTTCCACCACCATCGTCTCTAAAAGCGTTAGAGAAGGTTTTGATCGATGAGTGGTATAAAATACCTATCGAAACAATCCGAAAATTTTACGATTCCATCCCTAGGCGTATCCTAGCCGTTTTGAATGCGAATGGTGGACCCACTCCTTATTAAACGCGATTTTCCTTTGAAACGATCTATCTAATCAAAATAACTGAATTATTGTTAGCATATCCGAACTTTTATATATTTTCGAAACTATGTTTGAATAATTTGCCATTGAATCCTGATGCCCACAATAGAAACCTAAGATTCGCCACCAGTGGTATTGGTTTGTAAAATCATGAAGTTTGATGTGTTGCTAGCCAGGTTGGACATCGTTCTAAATCCAGCCACCTCCCTGGGGGAACCCGGATCCCGGAGCGTCACCAGGTCTGACCAATGTGACCGAAAACTCTCAGGTTGAGCACCAGTAATCTTGATTTGTAAAATCATGAAGTTTGATGTGTCGCAATCCATAGTTTGAAATCGTTCTACATCTCGCCAATTCCCCGGGGGAACCCGGAATCCGCAACGTCACCAGGTGTGGCCAATGTGACCGAATACTCTCAGGAAGACCACCAGCGGTATTGTTTTGTAAAATCATGAAGTTTGATATGTCGCAAGCCAGGGTTTGACATCATTCGAAATCTGGCTACTTCCCTGGGGGAACCCGGAATCCGGAACGTCACCAGGTGTGGCCAATGTGAAAGAATACTCTCAGGTTGACTACCAGTGGTATTGGTTTGTCAAATCATGAAGTTTGATGTGTCGCAAGCCAGGTTTGATACAGTTCTAACTCTGGCCATTACACTGGTAGGGTACTTCCTTCACGATTCCCGATAATGAATCCGGAACTACGGAAAATAACGAAATGTCCGCTACTCTTCCAAAAACAAGGATAAATTTGCAATCGTATGGAAAAAGTTGCATCTAATTTGGTTAAGGGTACGCAGAGCTACAGATAAATTAAAAAGGAGTTTTTCAACATAAGAAGTGTCAGGCAATAGGGTAAAAAACTACATTTTACGTCTATGGCCATATTTCGGTTGTTTATGGGCCGATTCACGATCTTCAACCACTGACAGACTTGTTATGAATTCTTATTTCTGAGAAAAATATAATATTACCGATTTTCAAGTAACATAAAAAATAACGAGCTGCAGAAAATTAGCACATTTGACATAACCTCAAGGTATCCGTGATATCTCCGGTGCCCGGAAGTCAAATCAAATTTTGATTAACTATGCTAAAACTAGAATAAATTCCCCGTCGACGGCTTCTAGTTTCATCAAAATCGGTTAATTATTCACCGAACTGTATCACTTTGAATCTGGACAAAATTTTGCTAGTCTTCTCCTTTTTGATCATCCCCTGTACATACCATACAAACGCATCGTCACTGGCAACGTGTCTATGTGCTAAATTTCAGCTCGATTGGATAAAGGGGAAGTTGGTTAACTAGCCCTCCCGAGATTTGCATTACCCGTGCAAGCCCACGCGCAAACACCGGACACAATCGAATTTAATTTAAATGATTTGAAAATAAAAACATCCGAGTTTCAGCGGGGACTCGGTGACCAACATATTCCCTAGCAGAGTCCTGCAGTGTAATCGGGGAATTCTTATATTAGCACGTGATTAAAGTGTGAAAGACACCGCGCCGTCTAGGCCAAGCGATATGTTGGTGTGGAAAAACGAACAAAAAAAACCTCGTATGCCGCACGCTCCCATTCGTTCGGCAGTTTCAGCTTTTCAATATGCACGAGAAGCGGAAGAGAGAATGCATGAAAAAATCGTCTTCCACTGGACTGCTACGACAAACATCATGATCGCGACCGAAAAACGGCAGAACGACTGCGCCATTTTGTCCATTCATTCCTCCGTTCTCGTTGTGCAAAGGGAATGCAGAAAACGTACGCGTTCACGCAGTCACGGGTGAAAAGCGATCCCTCTTCAAGCACTGGTCAAGATACTTGATGTGCGAAAACTAGGCACAGTATCGATCACGAAGGGTGAAAAGAAGTTTACACCGTCAGACTCGTTTCGCGTAACCTTCTCTGGTTCAGCCCTCCCTCAATACTTCGAGTTGGGAAAACTTCGACTACCTGTGCGGTTGTTTGTACCTCGGGTAATGATCTGCGAAAAATGCAAGCAGATGGGACATACGACCTCCCATTGCAGCAATAAGGCACGCTGCTCTAATTGTGGGGAGAAGCACGAGGATGGCGCTTGCGCAGACAGCACACCAAAATGCGCTTTCTGTAAGGGAACTCCTCCTCATGCTCTCTCGTCGTGCCCGGCGTACAAACAACGCGGGGAGAAATTAGAACGCTCGCTAAAACAGCGTTCCAGGCAATCTTTCGCCGAAATGGTGAAAAAAGTCTCCCCACCACCGAATGCCAATACAAATCCCTTTGCTCCTCTGTCAGATGACGAGTCTGACTTTGATTCGGCTGAAGAGAGAACATCGTTCACTTTTCCGGAAGGTGCTTCAAGGAAGCGAAAACGCGTCCGCCCACGGAAAATTGCTGAAAAGAAGCCCGAGACCAGCTTGCCCATTTCAAAAAAAAGGTGGAAAAAGAAAAAAAAAAACAATTCCTCCTGGTTTCCGTAGTACTAACTACACCCTGGACTTTCCATCTCTCCCGGGGACATCCAAAACCCCTGAAGCCTCCATTTTAAGAACAGAAGCCCCCTCCTCAAGTGGACTGTTCCCATTTGATGACATCGCCGAAGGTATCTTCAAGTACCTCGAAATTACTGACCCTCTTAAAAGCATTGTTCTTCCAATACTTCCCTCAGTGAAAACTTTTTTGAAGCAATTGACAATCAAGTGGCCCCTCCTTGCAGCAATCATTTCCTTCGATGGATAATTTTCCAAATGAGGTCGGGGATTTGATCACTGTTGTACAGTGGAATTGTCGAAGTTTGATTCCTAAATTGGAATCTTTTAAATATTTAGCTCACAATACCGGTTGTGATGCGTTCGCTCTTTGTGAAACATGGCTCTCTTCCGAAATCGATCTTCCTTTTTATGATTTCAATATAATTAGTCTTGATCGTGAGGATTCACGTGGAGGAGAAGTACTTTTGGGGATCAAAAAGTGCTACTTCTTCTATAGAGTGAATTTTCCTCCAATTCCAGGTATTGAAGTTGTCGCATGTCAGGCTGTTATTTAAAATAAAAGCCTTTGCATTGCTTCTGTGTATATTCCTCCTAGAGCCTCAATTAACCGAAAACAACTTTCAGATATTTGTTCGGTCCTTCCTTCTCCACGGTTGATCATGGGAGATTTTAACTCTCACGGTACAGGCTGGGGAGAACTGTACGATGATAACCGGTCTTCCCTGATATATGACCTCTGTGACAACTTCAATATGACCGTTCTCAACAATGGAGAAGTAATACGTTTGGCTGGAACATCCTCAGTTGGCAGTAGATTAGACCTCACACTTTGTTCGAATTCATTATCGTTGGATTGCACATGGAATATGATTCAAGATCCCCACGGTAGTGATCACTTGCCCATAAAAATTTCGGTTGCCACCGGGTTCAATCCGTCGAAATCTGTCAACGTCACGTATGATCTTACCCGTCACATCGATTGGACAAAGTTCAGGACAGCAGTAGATGAAGCCGTAACGACGGTAGAAAGGCTTTCACCGCTAGAAGAATATAACTTCCTCTCCAACCTGATCTTAGACAGCGCGCTTCAAGCTCAAACTCGACCAGTTCCAGGGACGTCATTTCGCAGGAAACCTCCTTCTCCATGGTGGGATCAGCAATGCACCGAGGTTTACCGTAAAAAGTCCGACGCGTTTAAAGTTTTCCGTAGACGTGGAACACCTGAGCACTTCGAAGTATACACGGCTCTTGAACGTGAACTTAAGAGCCTCATCAAGGCCAAGAAACGCGGATACTGGCGAAGATTCGTGGACGGGCTATCGCGCGAGACGTCGATGAGTACTCTTTGGAACACGGCGCGAAGATTGCGTAACCGAACTACGAACAACGAGAGCGAAGAGTACTCGGACCAATGGATCCTCAAGTTCGCGCGAAAAGTTTGCCCAGATTCTGTGCCGGCACGGATCATTCCTCGCGAAACCGAGAATCCGATAGATGAGATCAGCCAACCTTTTTCAATGGTAGAACTCTCTCTCGCGCTCCTTTCGTGTGGCAATACGGCTCCAGGAGCTGATAGAATCAAGTTCAACTTGCTTAAGAACCTTCCAGACGTCGCGAAGAGGCGCATGTTGAACTTGTTTAATCAGTTTTTGGAGCTCAACATTGTATCGGATGATTGGAGGCGGGTGAGAGTTATCGCCATTCAAAAACCTGGCAAACCCGCGTCCGACCACAACTCCTATCGACCCATCGCGATGTTATCCTGCATTCGAAAGTTGTTGGAGAAAATGATCCTCTTCCGTCTGGACAAACGGGTTGAGACGAACAACCTGCTTTCAGATACTCAATATGGTTTTTTCGTAGGGGTAAGGGAACGAACGACTGTCTCGCGTTGCTTTCCATAGACATTCAGTTAGCTTTTGCTAAAAGAGAGCAAATGGCTTCTGTATTCTTGGACATAAAGGGGGCTTTTGATTCAGTATCTGTTGAAGTTCTTTCAGATAAACTCCACGCTTGTGGCTTTTCACCATTAATGAATAATTTTTTGTACAATTTGCTGTCAGAGAAACATATGAGCTTCTCTCATGGAACCTCTACAGCTTCACGATTTAGCTACATGGGTCTCCCCCAGGGATCATGTTTAAGCCCCCTTTTGTATATTTTTTATGTCAAAGACATTGACGGTTGTCTAAGTGACAACTGTACGTTGAGACAACTTGCAGATGACGGTGTAGTGTCTGTCACGGGACCCAATAGGGTCGATCTGCAAGGACCCTTACAGGATACCTTAGACAATTTGTCTACTTGGGCTTTAGGGCTAGGTATCGAATTCTCTACGAAGAAAACTGAGTTGGTAGTTTTTTCTAGGAAGCATAACCCAGCACAACCAATGCTTCAAATTTGGGGTAAGCCGATAACTCATTCTATGTCATTTAAATATCTTGGGGTCTGGTTCGATTCTAAGTGCACCTGGAGATCCCATATTGAGTATCTGAAGCGAAAGTGCCAGCAGAGGGTCAATTTTCTCTGCACAATTACCGGGACCTGGTAAGATCTTCTAACGTTGTACCGGACAACGATTTTGTCGGTTATGGAATACGGTAGTTTTTGTTTTCAGTCAGCGGCTCGGTCGCACTTCATTAAACTGGAACGTATTCAGTATCGGTGTCTTCGTATCGCGTTAGGTTGCATGCACTCGACTCACACCATGAGTCTTGAAGTGCTGGCTGGCATGTTGCCACTCTCGGATCGGTTTTCAGAATTATCTCTCCGGCTCCTCACCAGGTGTGAAGTTATGAACCCCCAGGTGATCGAAAATTTTGAGAAGCTCCTTGAGTTGAATACTCAAACCCGCTTCATGACTTTGTACCATTTGTACATAGCACAGGATGTCAGCGTTTCGCTGAACATTTCCAATCGTGTTTGCTTCTCCGATTTCGACAATTCGGTTCATTTTGATTTATCCATGAAGCAAGAGCTTCATGGAATCCCAGAGCATCATCGTCCTATGATTGCTCCGGTAATATTTGCTGCAAATTTTGGCCAAGTTAATTCCACTAAATCGTTCTTCACTGACGGATCTTTGATAGAGGAGTCAGCAGGCTTTCGTATATTCAATGAAATTTATAGCGCCAATCGTAAACTTCAAGCTCCTTGTTCCGTATATGTCGCTGAATTAGCGGCAATACACTTTACGCTAGTAATGGTTGCCTTATTAACACCGGATCAGTACTTCATTTTCACGGATAGTCTCAGTTCTATAGAGGCTATTCGCTCATTGAGGCCGGTAAAGCACTCCTCGTATTTTCTCATGAAAATACAGGAGCTTCTAAGTGCTTTATCTTCGCGTTATTTTATCATCACCTTTGTATGGGTCCCATCTCATTGTTCAATTCCGGGCAATGAGAAAGCGGACTCACTTGCAAAGGTGGGCGCTAAGGAAGGCGATATTTGTGATCGACAAATCGCCTTCAACGATTTTTTTCCTATTTTTCGTCAACAGTCACTCGTCAGCTGGCAGTATAAATGGAGTAAAGGATATTTGGGGTGATGGCAACATTCTATCATCCCAAAGGTGTCGAAGAAATCCTGGTTTAAGGGGATGGATGTGGGTCGAGACTTCATTCGTGTCATGTCTCGCCTCATGTCCAATCATTATTCTTTGAACGCTCATTTATACCGTGTTGGGCTGAGCGACAGCAATCTCTGCGAGTGTGGACAAGGCTATCAGGACGCAGATCACGTTATTTGGTCTTGTGCTGAACATCGTGGAGTCAGATCGGAGCTTTATGATTCCCTTCGGGCTCGAGGTAGACAACCCAATGTGCCAATTCGAGATATTTTGGCTGTACGTGATTTGGAGTACATGAAACTCATTTATGTGTTTTTGACTAACATTAGCCTTAGATTGCAGTTAGTTTAACCTGTATGTTTACTATAAGTTTTTTTTTATCTGTGTATGTGTTTTTTTTTTCTTTTTCAAAAAATGTTCAAGTCAAAAGTAAACCATAAATTGTATAGTTATAAGTTTTAAGATAATTTAGAATATAAATTTAATGTGTTATGTAAACCATACCTTAAATTCCCACCCTCTTTCCCATCCGTAATTTGTAATTCCTATTAACCTCGAGACGGCCGCGAGTAATCGGCTCTATCCTCCTAACTTTAGTTTTAAGATAAATGATGTACATAAATATGAAAATTTGGCTCTGTAAAGTTGATTCGATTGAGCCTGTACAAATAAACGATTATTAAAAAAAAATAAAAAAAATATAAGAGGGGGTTCTTTTAGAGACAATGCATATGAAAATCAAGAAAAACAAATACAATGTTTTTAGAAAAAAAAAAAAACCGTGCGTTTTTTATTTTTCCCAAAAAAAAAATATTAAATTTCTTTTTTTGTGTTTTTTTGTTTAAAAAAACAGCTTTTGGAAAAAAAAAAAAAAATTAAAAAAAAAAATATTCATGAAAAAAATCAATTTGTTGGACCTCCCTAACGCAGAAACGGTCAATCCAATAACAAAATTAAAAAATACGGGTCAAATATGTTTGAACAACGAACAAACTAAAAAAATTATGACATTCTGAGAGATCGGATGTCTTTTCTCTATGAAATTGCTGTACATAAATATATAGCAACGATCTCACCTAATCAACATCATATTCCTGGAATTCATTTCAATCCGTGTTGTTATGTTACGGAATACTTAGCAAGGACCTATTTGTGAGCTTCCATATCAAACATGGCGTCTGGTGATCCAACTTTCAACCTGTTCAATGAGTTCTATCTTTAAAAATACTGCACAAAGAGTTTTAATTACCGAAGACGGTAAAATTTTACTGAGTTTTCAAAGAGCTGAGAATTCAGTAATCAACCGAGCAGTATTTTAATTTGCTGAAAACTCCGTAAAAGCACAAACCGTGAACTGTCAAACACAACTACTGACTTTTTCGGTAATTTATTTGTTTACCTTCAGTTTGCTGGGTTTTTCGGTATTCTTTTTCTTGTTTCGGTGGAAAAGTTTTTCGGTTTTACTGAAAATAAAATAAGTTTTCCTAATGTGTAATTTTATTTAATGTCCATGTTTAATGATGAAGGATAAGATGAACATGATTTCTTTAATTTAACTTTCTTATAAATTGTTCTCCTGTAGTGGTAAGAGTGCTGACTCCCAACATCGTTGCTTGTAAAAAAAAACGTAAAACTGTTTGTCAGTTGGGTTAATCCCAGCTTTGAAAACTACAATTTGACAAAGATTTTTCATTGGGGCCTAACTGACAAACGTAAACAATGGATTCTTTCGTAAATTTCTCGCTTAGTTTAGTTTTCAGTTTAGTTTAGCTTCATTTTAACCTTAAGGTCTACGTTTTTTGAGGCTTCTACAAAAATGCTTGAACACCCTGCCCAATAATCAATGAAAAGATGAATATTGACATGTTTTTTTTTTTTCTCTTTTGTAAGGCAACAACCGATGAGTTGCTCCTCCGTTTTGACCCTCTAAATTATTGGAGAATATCACTCGTTTGAAGTTTGCTTTCAAATGTTCTATCGGTCACGGCGAAGGGGAGGTTCTTTTGAAAGGGTAGGCGGGTTTTGGTACAACGTATATCTTCCCCCGGTTCATCTCCATTCAGTGATCTCTTGGAAAAGTGGCCCTATGCCTGGTTCGGGTAAAATACCACATCCTTCTTCCCTAGATTCTTCTAGATGAAGGCGGTTACTTCAGGCTAGCACATTATACTCGATATCTTCCCGTTCACCGCAAGCACCGAGTATTTTTTTTTTTTTTTTTTTTTTTTTTTTTTTTTTTTTTTTTTTTTTTTTTTTTTTTTTTTTTTTGGGGGGGGGGGGGGGGGAAGAACTTGGACAGTCTCGTCTCGCCGGTTACCAGCCACAGAAGGACCTTTTCCGAGAACGTGGTGTGCGAGATATATTTGACGTCAGACACGGCCGGGCTCGACTGACGCTTCCGCATAAGAATGTCCATCTTGCCCAGATACGTCTTCACCGTTTGGCTGGTTTCACTAACCTCTCGGCCCAAGGTGCAGAACGATGCCGGAACCTTGTCCTTGGTCTTTCTGTTCAGCTTCTGCTGAATTTTACGGTCGCACAGCACTGTCGAGCACCCGGAATCAGGCTTCCGTTCGACGCTCTCGCCATCTTTTAGGAAGGAGAGGATGTTGTAAATGCCGATTCGGCTATATTCGGTAGACAAAAAGTGCCTCACGGTGTCCATCTTCTTCGCTCCGGGATGAAGCTGGCAGTATGACCGCGTAGCTGCTTGACTGTATTTGCCAAGGCTGCTGCAAACCAACTGATAACGCTGTCCATTTGTTTTCTGTTCACAACGGGTTTGCAACGATTGGCGATGCATAGTTCTATTCACCACCAGGTGGCAGGGTGATCGCATGAAAAATCGCTAATATCAGTCATTAAACACGTTTCTTGGTTCACCACACACAATAAGCGCCTGTACATAAACTACGTAGACTTATTTTTGAGAATCTTAGACCCCCCTTCAGGGGGGGGGGGGGGGGGGTTTGCTTAGCACTATTGGAACTAGAAATATCCCAAGTAACAATTTTAGTTTTATTTCAGCCGTATAGCACTCCTCCGGCTTTGTTGATGAAACTACATTCACAACTGTTTTGTCTACCAACACCTCCTCTATGCTTCTTTAAAGCCAAAATTTATACAAAGTGGCCCACTCTATAGACGGCTAGTTAAAAACCTTTATAAGACCATTAAGATTTTCAAAATGTTCTAGTGAAAGATGTTATGACCACTTCAGGACCTTCATAAAACCTTTTGGCTGCTATGAAAACTTCACTGTGATTTCGTGGTTGGTTTTTGTTTTTCTGCTTTGCTCGATTCTTTTAGCAGCAGTCTTCTGATTCAATTAGCAGTAAATAATATTTAAGAAAAAAAAATTGTTTGATAGCAAAATATCCAAAACAAATTGAGTTTTTTACGGCGTATCATGCTCCAAATCATATGCGCTTTTAATTTTATTTTAAATATTGACACGATAAGAGCCCAAAATTAATGCGCCTCGGAAAAAAATGCGAGTTTACAACAACAAAATCAAAATTAGAACAAATACATTCGATAATTTAATCCTGAATTTTCTGAAAATTGATGGAATTCAATAATGGATGGAATTCTAAAAAAATGCCGAAATGCGTCTCTGATCTACAATTCATTTGCATTGCTAATTAAATATGGTGCATTTATTTATCCACATTTCAATTATTTTTATATTTCAATATGGCGATTGAAAAATATCACAGTTTTGCCACAAAGCCAATTTATCTTCGCAATGACTAGTATAAAACTATTTGGTCATTCGGTGACTTCTCTCAATGTCAATGCCAATGCCGTTGAATGTATTTACTGGAGGCAATCTGATTTTAAAATGTATTTTCAACGAACCATAATAAGATAATATGAATGAGTCCTAAAACGGCATTTCAAAACAGCATTTTACGAGTTCATAAAGTCGAAATAAAAACTTCGATAGGAGTAAAATGTATTTGAGAAAACAAGGTTCCACAAGCGTTGTAAACAAACTGTGTAGGTTCTCATAAACATGACTAAAATATGAAACATATTGGCACCTCGTGGTGCCATAATAAAATCGAATTGATTTCTAGTGGCTTTCATAAAACTTTAATAAAACTTGGTAAAGCTGGATGGTTTTGGCAATGTAACTTGGGATGCGTGCTACTGGTCCATCCTCTAGATCAATCGATAAGGGCCATGCCAGAAGTGTTTTTGATTTCCTGAACATCGAGTAATTGTGATTGCCACACAATCAAACAAATTCGATAGCGGTGTTGGCATCAGTAACTCTGTGAAATAAGTGTGGAAATGTATCTAGAATATTAATTAAGCTGCAAGTTGTGAAAATCGTGATTTGTATGGCCTTGAAATATCAAGTACATGGAAAACATAGTAGAGGGTATTTGCCAACGATAGTCATACTCAGCTGAAAATGTTTGGACTGATGAAAAGCGTCAAAGACAAAGAATAGAATATAAGCAGCAGATAAACCTTAAGAAAGACCAACAACGCATATGCCTCCTGAAATTTTAAAGAGGTTTTTGAAGAAGATTCGAAATAAATTCCGAAAATAAAATTTCATGGAATTTGTAAACCTAAGGATTTCTATGGATTTAATATATTTATGTTTTCGCGATGTGCTCTTTATTGCCAAGGACCGTCTACCCTAAAATCCTTTCTCTCATGGTTACTCCAAAATTCCAAACGTTCGACAATCGAATTGAATACATCAATATCTACACTGCCACAGAATCCCACCAACCGCTCAACAGAGATTGATTTAGAATGTACTTTCCCACCCAGATTACAATCCTGAATCAATTCCGCCGAACTTGTACACACAATCAGATCCAGCAGCATCAGTGTGCTTCTTGACAGCGCCAACTATTCCATCAATTCCGACATTGATAAACGTCTCCATTTTGTTTGAGTAATTCTCTTTTACCGATTGCGGGATTTAAATCGCCTCGGCGCCAAGAAAAAAAACCATAAACAACCAAACACCCCAAAGAATGTATATTGTTTCACTACACCTCCCTGAGATAATCCTTCGCATCCGGTGGAGCTCCGATCTATCGAAACAGCGGAAGCAAGAATCCCGTCCATTCGTCTTTCCACGCTCTCGCCAAAAAAAAAAACGTTGCGACGCGTTGCTTTTGTTTTTAATTAGTTTTTCTCCCACGGAAACAGACGGCACTCCTGGCGGAAACCTAGCGCCGCCGTGACAATGCGCTGTTACTTACCCGGAATGAAGAAGCACCAGGGCACTTGACAGCACTCGCTTGGCTTCTTCCCGCGGAGCCCCGTTCGTTAGACTTGCATTTTTTTTTTGCGTTGTCGAGCGACTTAATTCCGACGACATCGTCATCGTCCTCGTCGGGCCATTGTAAGACACGTTTTACGCTAGTTTCAAGTTCTCATAACATAAATTCTGCAAATCCACCCCCGGGGAAGCGAAGCAACCACCGCAACACTCTTTCTCGTGGAAGTTCTGGGAAAAGCAACATCAACAGCAGCAGGAGTCATGTCACGGCCACACGACTCGTCGCTTTTTCGCCGGGGCTTCGTTTGCTGTTTGCCTTTCGTCGTCGCGGCCGGACAACCATTGCTGGTGGCGACATGGCGTGGCACTGGGTCGGTGGTGAAAATTTTTATATTTAAAACAATCCACGTCCACTCCCTCCACGCTGGGGGATTTCGGATGGAGGGTGGCATCATGGAAGGATTCGCGTGTTTTGCTCTGGTTTGGCTTATTCGCCCAGCACGCGATTGTGAGGAAATAGAAAGCAGGGAAAAATCGTGTGGAGTTCCGGATGATGCCTCTTCACGGGATCATAATATTTATAGCGTGTTCCGCTTGTGTTCAATAGTGGGTGAGATGGTTGGCGAATGGGTCATAATTTGATGGGGGCGTAGTGGAAATAAATTAACCAGATACAACATGAGTGTTTCATTGATTCGTTAATGTGAGATTTTTTTTACTCATCTCGCATTGAAATTTAGTTGAGTCTTAGTGGCCTTGTGTGTTCCGAATTAGCTGAACCGAGTTCAAACACTCCTAGCCTCGCATGACTTGACCTCGAACGAGATTGAACTCTTGTCTTCGATTTTAGAAGCACGAATGTTACCAACTTCTACGAATACAAACGGACTTCATTTCAATGCATCGGATGCATCGGATCAAAAGAATAATGCTCAAATCTCCCCATCGTCAGTCGCGAACCCCACCGTGATGCGTGTGACCGTTGAGAACCACCAACCATAGATAAACAACAAACAACGAGGAGCATAGTTAACTGTTATCATGGTCCATGAACTATTTTTTTCCAACGTCGACGTCTCTCTCACAACACTTGCTGTTGTAGTGGCAAATTCGGATTCTTTTTTTTTCTGCGCTCACATCAAACGACCGAGGAGAAGTACCACGATTACACGGGAACTTTTTCCATCTCCAGCCGGCGGACTGCGAAACGGCCTTGGCACGTGTTCATTTTACACGTTCGCTTGCTAAGATCTTATTTGCTCTACGCTGAATGCGCTCAGTGAGTGTGTGTGTCTGGGGCAGCATAGAACTAAATGTGTGGAAAAATAACTTTTTAATTTAACTGTCAGAGGTTCCCGAGGGGCGGATTGTTTACAACTGAGGCGCGTACATGACAGCCGGTCGGGAGCAACTGAGCTGCAGTTATCTCGATACCTCCAAAAGAACGAATTCAAGCCATCTATTCTGTTCCAAGTCGCTCTCTTTAATTGGCAAACGATAGAGTAAAGCACCGCATTATGTACTTTAAATCTTCCACTTTGCTCGTAAATACAGTGCCTTTGAGCTTAATAATCCTTCCTTGATACCGAGAGAAAGCGGAGTCAACTGTTTTCTTTTTTTTTTCCTATCTAGGTACTCAATGTTTGCACAGCTCTCCACCTAGCACCCGAATTCCTTCCTCTCAAAGTTATCCACTGAAAAAAAAGGTCTTACAACACCTCTCACAGGTGCGCACTATATCAAAGACACACATACGGCGCACTTGAAATGTACGTGTGCTCCAACCGAGAGGAAGTGAAAGTAGTAAAAGCTCATCATCGTCATGGTCCTCGTCGTCCTCGTTGTCGTCTGCGGCTGCACTTCTACTAGTCGGTTGGTATTATTGTCAGGGATGGTCTCTCTGGAAGGAATCCGTCTCCCACGCGCTGATCATCTTCTTCCGGTGGCTTGTGTCCAGCAAACCGCAAAATCTCTTAAATGCTGCTCTGTCTGGTCCAGCTCAGCGTGAACGGTGGCGCCACTGTCCAATTACATTTTCAACCTGTCGATTCGTTCATGGTCAGCCAATTCTTGGCTGTGGTTGGATGTGTCTACCTACCGTTCTGCTATCCATTACCGCCAGGTGTCCACTGTAATTTGTTGGAATTTAGAGAACCTGGTGGAGGAAATTGGAGCAAAATGATGGAGTAGATCCCGTAGGAAAGATGAAGTGTACTCGTGCACACAAACTCAACCGCTTTCAGAGCAGGAGATGGGCAAACTGCTAACACATTTCTTTCATGTTAATTATAATAAATTACACTTTTCAATAGTTTAAACGGCTTACAGCTGGGTGCTGCTTCTGGTTTCTGGTGGAAGGTGCAGACGAACGGTTACAGGTGAATGAGACTGTGAGGAGCGGGGAGGGGGTCGGAGGCAAAATTCCTGAACAAACGAGAGGAACATTCTTGTTCTCACTTTCATCCTCGACATTTGCACCATTCTGAAGACGACGACGACGACGACGACGACGATGGGAGAGGGACATTACATTCTCTTCACGGTTTTCTTTTTCCTTCGAGTGATACGAATTAACGTGGAAACAAACGGGAGCTGGTTGGCGCAAAAACGAACAAATAGTTTGGTGATGTATAATGAATAAACTCGATGGAACGCGGTGCATTTCTAATGAACATGAATGAATAATTACACTGCGAGGAAATTGATTGTAGTTGGGAAGATAAAAGCGATTTTCATTTAAGATCTCGTCGATGGGGTCTTTGGGGGAAGTTTTGGGAAAATATTTGGCTTAACAGGATGAAAAGCGATAAAAGGAAATGAAAAACATTATTCTGATTGTGTCCTTCCGAATAAATCTGTACATTTTATTTAAAACCCTTGCGTACACGAGGAAAAATGATAAATTTGCTGAGGTAAGTGTTAACAAGAGTAGCAATACATATGTGAGCATCAACATTGACTGTTGGTAAAAACGCCTGAATTAATTCTATCCCTATGCTTAGCGATTCGCACTCCTCGATTATGGCTAAAGTTGGTGAGAGTCGTGAAAAGCAACAGATGGTGCTCATGGACGGCGGTAATTCATCGACAATCAGGTCACTATGATATTCACGAATGTCAAATGCACTTATTTTGCAGCAGTTGCTGCGTAATCAGAGCTTGTCTCTGATGTATCTTGCTTTGTTTTTTGACTCACAAAATCGTGCCAACTAAGTGAGACTTGCAATGTGAATTGTGTCGTAAACGTATTTGAGAGTCTCATGCAAAATAAGGCTCACGCGTTCGTTGGGGATCTTCAAAGCGTCAGCTCCCAAGTAACAAATTCAACTTTAAGGTACACTTGAAGAAGTTTTCAAGACTCATTTGATAAAACCACGCATAAAACTAGATATTCTACATAACAAAAAAAAAACCAACAAACCCCCATAAATCAAAAAACCCCCAAACCACACGAGGTTCTCAAGACTTTTTCCCAACGTTCCCTCAAACTTGATATTTTTATCGGTACATACTAAAATAACATCCACAACCCCCTTAAAACATAAAAAAAACACCACCAATTTTTATAATTTTTATATTTTTCCTCTTTAAGAACACTTCCAGTCCGTCACAAATATCCCAAGTAACATTGCCAAAACCATCCAGCTTTATTAAGTTTTATTAAAGTTTTATGAAAGCCACTAGAAATCAATTCGGCTTTATTATGGCAGCAAGAGATGCCAATAGGTTTCAAATTTTAGTCAGGTTTATAAGAACCTACACAGCTTCTTTACAACGATCTTAAACCCTTGACTTCTAAAATTCCTTTTACTCCTATCAAAGGTTTATTTTGACTTTATTAACTCATAAAATGCTGTTTTGAAATGCCGTTTTAGGACTCATTCATATTATCTTATTATGGTCAGTTGAAAAAGCATTTTAAAACCATTTTGCCTCCAGTAAATGCATTAAACGGCTAACTGGCAATGAGGAAAGCTACCAAGCGACCAGATAGTTCTATAGTAGCCATTGCTAAGATAAATTGGCTTTTTTTGGCAAAACTGTGATTTCTTGCAATCGCCATATTGAAATATATGAAATAATTGAAATGTGAAAAAATAAATACACCAAATTTTAAATGTAATACAATTGAACTGTAGATCTGAGACAAACTTCGGTATTCGTTTAGATAACCTTATTGAATTCTATCAATTTTCAGGAGTTTCATGATTAATTTACCGAATATATTTCTTTCAATTTTGTTTTTGTTAATGTAAACTCGCATAATTTCCAAGGCGCATTAATTTTCAGCTCTTATCGTGCCAATATTCACCATAAAATTTAATGCGCATATGATTTGGAGCATGATACGCTATAAAAAAAACTCAATTTCTTTTGTATATTTGGCTATCAATCATAATTTCCCGCAACAGTAGAACTTTTTTCTTAGCCATTATTTACTGTTGAATGAATCAGAAGAGCAACAAAGCAAAACAACAAAAACCAACCACGATATTGCCGTGAAGTTTGACAGCTGTGGCCATTCAGCCCTATGCTGGTTTTGATGGCGGCCAATAGGTTTTATGATGGTTCTCAAGTGGTCATAACAGCTTTCACTAGAACATTTTCAAAATCTTTATGGTCTTAGAAAGGTTTTATTAATTTGTTTTCACAACCGTCTATAGAGTGGGCCACTTTGTACACATTTCGGTTTTAAAGATGCATAGAGGAGGTGTTGGTGGATAAAACAGTTTTGAATGTAGTGTCATCAACAAAGCCGGGAGGAGTGCTATACGGCTGGAATAGAACTGAAATTGTTACTTGGGATGTTGATTTTTTTTTTTTTTTTTTTTTTCTGTTTTGGGGTTTTTTTTTTTTTTTTTTTTTAGGGGAAGCTATTAAAGAAAAAATATATCGATACACAAATGATGTTTCTTTTCCAAAGTGGATACGTTTGTAAATTAGTTGTAAAATTGACCATAAATGCATGAGCTTCTGCCTGCAATTGATAAATTTTCATGTAACGTTCAGTTTATTGGTGTTTTATAACATTAAAGTTCGAAAATTTTCATGCGCCGCGGAATTATAGCTAGAACATGGATTTATTTAAAACATAAAAAAATACTTGAAAATTCAACAATTAGGTGAAAAGGCTGATAAATTGTTAGATCATAAATAAATTGTGTTTACAATCCATTTTAAGTTTCAAAATGTATTTTAAACAGCATTGTTTGTTTGTTGTATTGAAAAAACGAGAATTTTGTTGCATTCATATATAAATGGCTTCCATTCCGAGGGAATCCAGAATAGCCACGCTCGCCATTTTTTCAATGGTTTTATCTGAAACTAGCATAAAGCGCATATAAAACTAATATTTCTTGCACAAAGCTTACAAGATTTTTTGAGGAGCGCGATAAGTTCATCTTTATTTGTTCTATTCTTGAAAAAGATGAGTTATTCTTGAATAAAACTTGTTTAAATTGCTCAAGGTAAACAAGTCTTTCGTAAGATAGCCATAAAACCAGTGTGGAGAAGGCACATCATAAACAAAGAAAATGTGAACGTCTAAATCAAAACTGCCTGTGCATACTTGTTGTTCTTAGCCATAATTACAGCTTATAATTTATTGTTAATAATATTGCGTCCACGGCTGAAACATCAGTTGAGCGAAAAATTATATTTCTCTTGATACGCTAGACCTAACGTCGGAAGAAATGCGCTGTGTAGTGGTTTACTGAGCCATTCCCGCATACTACTTCAGACTTTAGATTTACCATAGATCATGAGAAATCCGCTCCGATTTTCGCTCCGATGAGATACCAATTTTTACTTGCATCGAATATAAATATTGTGTAGCCTATTGGGAACTGAAATGCACGACTTGGGAGAATTTAACATCAACATAACATTTTACTATCGTAGTGCACGTGAAACCTTACGTCGATAGTACTGCGCTGTATTTCCACGGTGGTGCGCCATACAACGCACTACCTGGGACGTTAGATTTAACTTGCACAACTGGTATAAAATCAATTATCATGAGTTATGCATTTCGGGTTTCAACTGGCGATACATTGCATCATTTAATTTGATTCGTTACGAAAAATAGGACGCATAACGCATAGACCTTTCTGATAAGTTGGTCTCAGTAGGCTGGGAATCCAATGGAATCCTGCGATAGCCAAAAAAACATTTGTCGTTGGTGGCTGAGATGAAGGAGTATTCAATGTAGTGGATAGGTTTTCCGCTTGAACGATCCACTATTTTATAATTTCTTCCACCTAAGGTGTGGCCCAGTTAGAATTGGAACATAGACTATTGCGCATATTTCGGATATACATTCACAAAATAGTATTCTATTTGAACTAAAATGTTCGGCTTTATGTGAACTTTAGAGGGAAAATACAAAAAAAAAAATCATCTCGATTTCGAATAAATTTACGGCGCATATTATTCTCATCCATCGTTTTGGCAATCTTATTCCACTCGGTTCTCAATTCATTGATGCTTTTGACGACACTGCCATTCACCTTCAGCTTCCTCTTCATAATAGCCCAAAATCTCTCTATCGGTCTGAGCTGGGGACAGTTTGGTGGGTTGAGTTCTTTCGGTATAAACTGAATCCCGTTGGTTTCGTACCACTGTAGCACTGTTTTACTGTAATGACAGCTTGCAAGATTCACAGTTAATTCACTTGTAAATTCAAATAGAAGACTCTTGGACTTAGCCTTTATCACCGAACCGGATGCTTTCAACCTACTTGAGCCTCCTGTTCCTCTCTTGGACATCGATCAGCATCACAATCCGTTCATCTGGAAACTAGACTCTCACTGCAATTCGCCCATTCTACCCGATAATGGTTCGTATCCACCTGAATTGAACTTCAGGCTCTGCGATTTTGACTCCATGAATAATGTATTGGCTACTATTAATTGGCAACAGACTTTAGAGGGTGATTCCGTCGATGCTATTTCTGACCAATTTTACGACAAACTGTATGAAACTCTCTATGCGCGAGTTCCTCTTCGACGGCGGATTACAAGGCCAACTTCTGTGCAACCCTGGTGGAATCCAACGTTACGCAATCTGCGAAATATGCTACGCAAGTCGCGAAAACGACATCTCGTTGCCAGAACCATCGAAACTAAAAATAATCTCCGTTTAATCGAAACGAGGTACAACGTACTCCTAAAATCCAGTTATGAGGAACACGTCCAGCAATTGCAAGCGAACCTGAAGCAAAACCCAGCGGCATTTTGGAAGTTCGTGAAGTCACAACGTGCTTGCAATAGAATTCCTAACACCGTTGAATTCCACGGGGTCGCCGCTAGCACCCCTGTCGATGCTGCGAACTTGTTTGCGTGCTTCTTCCAGTCATTCTATAGCACAAATGCGCCACCTCTGCACCCAAATAGCTTCGACAACATACGGAAGTTCAATATGAACTTCCCAGCGCTTTGTTTCTCGCCGGATGACGTCATGAAAGCCTTGAACGACCTTGATGTTTCAAAAGGCCCTGGTGTAGATGGAATGCCTCCGTCTCTTCTCAAGTTTTGCTCACGCTCTCTTGCTTTTCCGATATGCAGCATATTTAACCGTTCGTTAAGAGAGAGAAAGTTCCCTTAAATTTGGAAGACTGTGTCAATTGTGCCAATCCATAAAGCAGGAAATCGGAACCTTGTTGAAAACTATCGTGGAATATCGCTTCTCTGTTGCATTAGCAAGGTCCTTGAAACGTTAGTTCACAACGCTGTGTACAATGTTGTCCATCCTTCAATATCGGAGTACCAGCATGGATTCGTTCAGCATCGCTCTACAACTACGAATTTGCTGTGCTATACCAACACGTTGTTTCGAGAGGTCAAATCCCGAAGGCAGGTTGACTCTATCTATGTCGATTTTTCTAAAGCTTTCGACACAGTACCACACTTGTACGCAGCCGAAAAGCTAAAGGCTGTAGGATTCCCAATTTGGTTCGTTGAGTGGATTCTCTCTTACTTGACCGACCGTCAGTCCTTCGTAACGGTAAATTCCGCACGCTCGAGAACTTTCGCAATTACTTCAGGAGTACCACAAGGTAGTGTGCTCGGCCCAATGCTCTTTGTGCTTTTCGTTAATGATCTGTGCCCTCGTATTTCATCGTTCAAGCAAATGTTTGCCGATGACCTGAAGATTTTTAGAGTCATTATGTCTGCACTTGACTGCCTTGTCCTTCAAAACGATATTAACGAACTACTGCTGTGGTGTAACGATAACGGTATGAGGGTCAACATAGCCAAATGTAAGGTGATTTCGTTCTCCCGTCGTACAGAGACCATCACGCATCAATACACAGTTGGTGCGGTTCCAATAGAGCGAGTCACATGTATTTGTGATCTAGGCGTTACAATTGACTCCAAGTTAAAATTTAACAAACACGTCGCGCTGGTTACGGCTAAATCCTCCATGGTTCTTGGATTCATTCGACGACACACTTGGAACTTCACAGATATCTACGCACAAAAGACATTATTCTGTACCTTAGTCCGTAATATACTGGAATACGCGGCCGCTGTCTGGTCACCATATCACGCATCACTGATCATCAGAGTCGAACGAACTCAAAAGCTCTTCATCCGATTCGCGCTACGGAATCTTCCATGGAACGACCCGTTAAATCTGCCCGACTATACCGCACGATGTATGCTGATTGGTTTGCAAACCTTGCCGGCCAGGCGCACAATCATTCAGCAACTGGTTGTCTACGACCTGTTACGCGGCAATATAGACTGTCCGGAACTCTTACACGATGTTCCCCTTCACGTTCCACCCCGACAATTGAGAAGCGCACAACTAGTCGCTGTACCTGCTCACCGGACCAGTTACGGTTTCAACAATCCACTCGACGCCTGTCAGCGAGCCTTCAACGATGCCAATGAACATTTTGACCTTAACATCAGCAAAAACGTTTTTAAAAATAGGATTAAGAATAGTAGGTAGAGTAGTCTGTACGATTTTTAGTCGAAGACGAAGAACAGTAAAATAAAATAAAAATAAAGATCTGGCCAAAACATGACAGGTTCATTGTGGGATCTGATGCTTTTGGAGACATTCCGTTCTGTACAGCTCTGAATTAAATGTCTTATCAGTGATGAAAACCTTGGTCTTCCTATCACAGCTACCGATGTTCTGCCAAATCGTGTATTTACGTGCAAATTTATCTGCAAACACAAACTTTGGATTTGGAAAGAACATCTCCCCGAGCCGTAGCCAAGTAAAATAGCTGCTTGAAATCGGCCTTTACATAGTAGGACTACATCATCCATGAAGTGACAGCCATTGAATTTTGACAACACCTGATCATTCAGTTTCCTGGCACGGATTCTGGCCACATTGTTCTGCTTTTGATCCCTATTTGGTTGTCTACAGGCACGGTATGACTTGAAGCCTTCCCGGAGACGAATCCGTGGCACGGTACTGCGTGCGGCGCGAAACTTTTTAGCCAAATCGCGGTCTGAGATGTTGGGGTTTACCTTAATGTTCTTGATGACTTTGTTCCGCAGTTGACGGTTGACAGTACCCGCCCGACGCTTGCTTTCAGGCTTGCGATACGTCGACAAAGGTTTTCTGTACTTTTTCAAAACACGCCACACGTTATTTTGGGGAAAACCCAACACTTTAGCAAGTTTTGGCCCAGATCACGAAGGGTTTTCCAAATGATTGCGCATAATAATTTTTCTTCTTTCTTCTTTTTTCTTCTATTTTGTATTTCCCTGAAACACGTTCGAACTGCACCGCGAAAAAAAACTTCTGATGTTGTTATTGTTATAGGGAACACATAAAATGTCATTGTTTACAAATCCGACCACTAGGGTCGCTGTAAGAATCAAAAATGTTTGATCCAATACTAAATGTGCCACACCTTATGGGCGTCCATTGTGACAGTTTGTTTATTTTTCACATAATGTTCTTTCTAAAGAGTATGTGCTTTTATTCAAAATCAAATGGTTCTGAGAGCGTTTTATGGCATCGTTGCCAAGATACATTCATCTTAAAAAAGCATATCATAAAACTTTTTCAAAACTTTTATCAGGTTTTATGAAAGTTGTGAAACGATGTCTTGAGAGGGGCATCAAGTATCTTATAACATTACTTAGAAGGTGAATTACACTTATAAAGGATGCAGTTTTATGGAGGTTTCTTCAAGTGTTCTTTAATCACTCTTAAGAACTGTTTATCAATTAAAACCACCTTAGCTTGGAAAATGCCCTGATAAAACCAGATAATCTCCATAATACTTTGATAAAACTATCATAAAACATAAATAAAACCGATTTGCATTTGAATTCTTACTTGGGCTATCTCCTGCAACTTCACTTTACGGTTTTCCAAAACGACTTTGTGGACTTTTTTAATGTTTTCCGGTGTTACCACCTCTTTTGGCCCCCCCAGCGCGGCGCCCCCCCCCGGGGAATTTGGCCCCCCCCTTTTCCCCAAAAAACCCCCCACCGGCCTTTCTATGCATTGCGGTGTAAAAATCCGGACCCGGAAGCTGTTGGAAGTCTGCGAGAACATTCGCAGTCGGTGAGAACATACGGGAAATTAAGTAATAGTATGACGAGAGGAATAATATGTGTGAAAGAGTCGGTGCATGCCAAAAATAAACCCAACAGCAGGAGTTAATTTTTCACCCATGTTAGGCATTGAGAGAGGGAAACAAACAAATCGCTAGAACCAGATCAAAGCAATAGGTAGTATAAGAGCACGATCGGTCGCATACTCTTTTACCAGTCAAGGGGTATCCTCCCCCTTGCCTACCCTGCATCTGGGGTAGCTTGGTAAAACATTATGCGCCCGCTCGTTTTCAACTTGTATCTTTCAATTTCACAGTCTGCCGTTACGCTAAACGGAACTATCAATACGTTCTCTTCTTTTTTTTTTTTGTTCTAGCAATAAATTACTGTCCACTCCTAGAACCTCTTATGTTGATGGGAAATTATCTACTTCTGACAAATTTCATCATTAATTCACAAGTTATTGCATATAAATTTAGGCGAGATACTGTTTAGATTTTTTTTTTTGGGTTTTTTTTTTTTCTCTCCTTTTCCCCTCCATTTATCATCATTCTTCTTTCGGTTCCTTCTTTTTTCCGAATTGTATTCTTGTATATTTGAATGTAAATTTAGTCAACTTTGCGTAGTAAATAGCTAATGCCAACTTATATCCCGTTCACACTACAACTTATGTAACGTGATATAGAGTATTTTGATATCCAAAGCCATGCACATTATTTCCAGTGAAAACCAAATGTATAAATGCTGATATCACGATAGTCTATATCACGTAATATTAGTTGAAGTGTGAACGGCTTCTTGAGAATACGCATGTGGAGGTGTTTTGACGTTTACAGTCCAATTTAGAGTTGATGCAGAAGATTGAAATAAAATCCATGTTGCAAAATTCAATGCACATTCAATGCGCATGCTCAGAGTAATTCGCCCATAGCCATAACCTGACATGCCATGATTTTTTTACCGTTATAAATATCATAGCACGCTTCACGAAATTCGAATGAAGGGACCACTTAAAGCAATATTCTGTCGTGAGTCAGTGCATCTTTCATATCTCAATGTTGATTAAACCAACTCCGAATTCATTCAATCGAAATTTTTGGCGACAGGAATGCATTTGGTGAACTAAACAAAGGTTTTCCTCCAACGAGACAAGGTTCGAAGTCCGGAATCACGTACGGTCTTCCATTGCCGTTAAAAATTCAAAACGCCACGCAACAGGTTGCCAATTGCGTTCCCCACTCAGAAGTAACCACCTATGCTTCTACGATGGCTAACAATATTTCCGGCTGTCCTCGCGGAGACTGGACCGAAAATTCCACGTGCTTGACGTTGACGTTGACGACCGTCTGTGCATCTATCTGGCCAGCCACGTGGACACAGCCGGAGCACATCAGTCCCTAATTGCTTACATAGTTTTATGACTTGAAGGCAGCAATGGCTTCACTACTCGACACGATGCGACTGCAACTTCCATCAGCGTTAAATTAAGATGGATACGACAGCTGGTGACGCCATCGTGTACGTCGTAAATTTACGACAAGTTACGATATGCTCAAGGACAGCAGCCAAACAACCACCCATTCAGCCTACCGTTCGGTACTCAGGTAGCAAAGCGGTGGTTTTGTAAATTTAACGACCACCCAAACTCACTTCCCGGTTGGGAACGAGAAATTGTAACTTTACTGGCTCCCAAACCCTCCTTTTTCCCAGACCCCATATCGTTACGAGAAAGATTGATGGTGCCCACATTGATTTATATGGAAAACAAGTTGATCGTAATAAATTTAAATGGTGGAAAATTAAAATAAAGTGAACACCAAACAGGAGCTAATTAATTGCCGTTCCATTTTTTCACTTTTTTTTCTCAGTACACGTAAAAACCGTTTTATTTTTTATTGTTTGCACAATCAACCACGCGCCCCCATCACACACTACTATGTTTGACCAGATCCAACCTCAAAAGCCAGGAACGTTCGCCTCATTATCTTCTTTGTCTCTTTTTCTCTCTTTCTCTCCCTCTCTCTTTCTATCTTCGTCTAGCCCCTTAAGATGCCAATGTATCCGGAGGAGATGTCCAGCTTGCTGACACCCTCCAGTCCGGGAAACGATCACCCACCGCCACCGACACACTCATCACACCCGCATCTGAACCATATCCGTTACAAGTCGAAGCATGTAAATACCACTTTGCGCTCGCGCGCGGGCGGCCGCTTCCGGGTGTCAGGGAGCGGTTCGCTACTTTCGTTTCTTCTTGATGTCTGTTTTGATTCGTTTGTCTGTTGCTTCTGTTTTTGTCATTATGGTTTAATTATCGGTTCGTTTTGCCGTACTAGCGATTCTTTTCCGTTCAAATGCTATGCTTCTTTTGAGTTTGTATAGTTATTCTTTGCCTTTGGTTGAAAATTGGTTTCTTATCCTTTTCTTCATCTCTATTTTTTTATTTATTTGCTACGCTTTGATGTGTTTTGATCAACTTCAATTTTGGTATTTTTAATAGAACTGTTTTTTTTTCAAGTGTAACCAAAAACATTTATGTCTGCGAAAATGTCAGTACGGTTCAGTTAATATTTATAATGCATTAAATATGGTTCTTTTCTTATGTTCCAATCAAATGTGTCTTCACTCTGACGTTGATTTCAATGATTTGAAATGAAATTATAAATTAGAAATTCTACTATTTAGGCAACACTAAGATTTTATAATCTGCTTCAGATGTCAGATATAGTAACTTGTTTTTAATTATCTTCAAAATAAACCATTGAGTAATCTTCTGGTAAATCTGACAATGTGTAGGCACGACCATCTTGGATTTGGATGAAAGTTTGCACATTTATAATTTTTTTTCGTATTTTTTATCGTTTTAAACATGTTTTCAATCCTAGACAATGTTTTGAAAAGGGCATATGTGTTTTAAACATTTTTTTTTTCAAAATATCAATTCAAAATCCACAGGTTGTATTGAAATTGCAAACAAGAAGAAGTTGTAGAACTTAATGATAGATGGATAGATAGTAGATACAAGAATCAACATTAGATTTATGGAAAAAAAACATACACTTAGTAGGTAGTAGGAATTGATTTTTTCAATAAATTGAAAATAAGAATTAGTTTCTTAATTGACAATCTCTCTACCGTGAAGTTATAAGAATCCAAACAAAAGTTTGAAAGATGTTAAAGCTTATAATGAAAATGGTTTTGGAAGAGAAATTTTTCATAGATTTTCATAATACAGTGTTTTCGTAACAATGTGCCCATTTTAAAGGTTGTCCACCTTAAAATTGTAACAATTCTTGATCTTAGTCAGGATGTTCGTGACAGTCAGTCTAAGACAGTCAAGATGTTTGCGTAAGTCCTGCTTGAGAAAGAAAAAAATCATTGCCAATTCTTCCAGTTACTCATCGTACTAATCAGGCCAGGACCAGGGTGGCCTCTGCTGTATAGAGAAGTTGCCTCCATTCTACTCGGTCCATGGCTGTACATCGCCAGCCTCGCAGTCTGCGAAGGGTTCGCAGATCACGTTCTACTTGATCCACCCACCTTGCTCGTTGCTCTCCTCTTCTTCTTGTGCCCATCAGCTCGTTATCGAGAGTCATTTGAACTGGGCTGTCGTTCAACATTCTTACAACAAGCCCAGCCCACCGTAGTCAACCGGTATTTGCGGTTTCCCACCCATTGATGCAATTCGTGGCTCATTCGCCTCCCCCACGTTCCATCTTCTATTTGCACTCTACCGTGGATCGCATGCAACACCCTCCGTTCAAGGACACCGGGAGCGCATTGGTCCTCCACGAGCAATCCGCATGTTTCGTGGTGGTAGAGGACTACCGGTCTAATTAATGTCTTGTTGATGGTGAACTTTTTATTCGTTCTTAGCGTCCATCGGTCAGCCTTAATGCGCCTTTGTATCTCTCTGCTGGTGTCATTATCGACGGTTACCAATAAGTACAGATACACGAACTCGTCTACTGCCTCGATTTCATCACCGTCGAACTGAACTCGTGGTGGGAGGCTAGCATTGTCTTCTCGTGAACCTCTTCCCCTAATGTATTTTGTTTTCAACGCATTAAAGACAAGCCCAAGCTAGCTTCTGCCATAAGTCTGATGAACGTTTCCGCCATCGTCTCAAAGTTGCGCGCTACGATATCAACGTCGTTGGCGGAACCAAAAGGTTTGACAGACTTCCTGAAGATCGTACCACTCGTGTCTATCGCCACTCATCAACTCACACAAATGCAATGTTAAATAGGAAACATGACAATCCGTCACCTTACCGTAACCCTATCCGAGATTCGAAAGGACTCAAGTGTGTCCCTGTGACTCATACGACACACATCTCTCGATCCATCGTTGTTGCTTAGACCAACCGCGTCAGTTTTTCTGGGAATCCATATTCGTGCATGATCTGCCATAGCTGTTCTCGATCGGTTGTGTCGTAAGTTGACGTGTGGGCACGAATAAATTCGCGATATTTCTGCAGCACTGGCCGAATCGCGAAAATCTGGTCCGTAGTAGCGTGGGCACCCATGAATCTCGCTTAGAGTTACCTCACGAGCTCCTTTGCAATTGATGACAGGCGGCGGCATAAAATTTGGGAGAGCAACTTGTAGGTGGTCACACGATAGTTGCAGCAATCCAACTTGTCCACCATGTTTATAGATGGGACACACGATACTTTCCATCCAATCTTCCAGTATAAGCTCTTCCTCACAAATCATGGTAATTACCCAAAGCAGCGCCCTTTTCAGTGCTTTACAACTGTATTTTATAAGTCGCTTGGTAGTTGGTCAACAGCAGCAGCTTTGTTGTTTTTCAACCGACCAATTACGTCCTCATCTTCCTGGATTTTTGCGTGTTTTTGGATTTATTACTGTGCCACCTCAATTTGCTGTAACATTGCCTTTCAGAAAAAGCACTGGTTCTATCTTTCGATCACCTCACACTTATCTGTGAGAAGGCTACCTTCAAAGTCTCCGCATATATCGGCTTGTGGTACGTAGCCTTTAAGCGAGCTGTTCAATCTCTCGTAGAATTTGCGTGCGTCGTTAGCATCCATTGATCCGCAATTGTTCTCTTTTTTTAACTGCTTGTATTTGCCGTCAAAACAGTCATTATTTCGGTTCAGTGCAGAAGTATCTAGTGTCGGTATTGCAGTGCTACCAATGGTGGTTCGAATATCTCTCCAACCATCTTCTAGAGTAGCTGCACCAAGCTGTTCTTCCGTTCGTAGGGCTGCTTCCAGCTGTTGCACGTATTCCTGGGCAACTCCGATTTCTCTTAGTAGCTCAATGTTAGAATGTTACATACTGCAACTAGGTAGAGGCCCGAGTCTATATTCGCACTGCGATAGGTGCTAACGTCGATGATATCGAAGAAAAATTTCCGTCGATGGTCGATGGTCGATGGTCGATGTAATTCTCTGTTCATTGATCAGGTGATCTCCAAGTGCCTTTGTGGATGCCTTTCCGGGGAAAGAAGATACTAAGGACTACTAAACCGCGGGAGGACATTGTCTGTACATTGCCTTCCGTCCTACATGAGCGTTAATGTCACCAATAACAACTTTTACGTCCCGCAGCGGGCAGCCATCATACACCAGCTCTAGCTACGCGTAAAACACTTATTTTTCGTCACCGTGTCTTGATTCGTGTGGTCAGTGTACGTTGATGATGCTGTAGTTGAAGAATCGACCCTTGTTCCTCAGCTTGCACATTCTCGCATTGATCGGAAACCATCCAATCACGCGTTGCGCATTGTACCCAGCACTGGAAATCCGGTCCCCAGCTGTCTGTCCTCCAGCAAAGTTCCTGCAATGCTACGACTTCGAAATTGCATGGTTGAAGCTCGTCGTAGATTATCCTATCGCAATCTTGGAAGCAGAGCAATTTGCAGTTCCATGTTCCGGGTTTCCAATCGTAGTCCTTTTTTCTAGGCGACGTCTTTGCCGATTGTTCCGGTCCGTACTATTGGCAATTTTTAATTTTTAAGACCGGCTTGTTGGACCTTCCCCATCCGCCTGTCTCACCGGAGGATCTTCGTGCACAGTGCTATTTAGAGTCCCACGCTGGCATGAGGATGATGATCAGCCGCTCCTAACATGGAGAACAAACGCTGTTTTGAGCCACCCCGGACACGGAGAACAGTCGTTCAGATAGACTGCACCCTTCGAAAAGAGTAGCCCCCAATGGTTACTCACACCCCAGTTGGCATCACGGGGAGGTAGGGATAGGAGCTACTGAACAAGAGGCTAGAGATAGTAGGATCTATTTCATACCTACAGGTACGCGAAGTACCAATGATACGCATTATCCAGTCATTTGCCAACCAACTTTTTCCATCACTCTCGATAATGCTGAACTTCGATTCATCACTATCGAATAGTTTCTGCGCAGTCCAACCGTCCAATATGGTATTTACCAAACTGGAGCCTTTTCTCTTGATTTTCCAACGATATCAGCGGTTTCAACGAATGGCGGTTTTCTGACTGTGCGGTCAAACGTAGATAGCTGTAACACTTCTTTCACTCTGAATGATTTGCAAGGATCCTTCTTGATTCACCGGACGATCATAGAATCGTCTCTAGACGTAGTGCAGCGTGGTTTTTCGCCTTTGTGCTCCACAGAAATCCTTCCAGAGAAACTTCGAGAAATGTCTTGGGATAGTTGATTCCAAATACAGTACACAATATATAAATTGAAACAAATCTCTTTTAATTCTTTCTCAGTTCCAATCCGACCTTCCACGTGCCATTTTGGATCTGGACGTAACATATTCCTAAATTTTAAAATTAAGATGATTTTATGTCAAATTAAATATTTTATTGATAATCAAACAGTATTTTGATAACTTCAGCAAACTATGTTCATGTTTATTTTTGCATGGTCTTGCGATTTTAAAAATAACAGACTATGTATAAAGCAAATTAAATATTTTACGAAGTAATCGTTCTAAGAAATTCATTCTTCCCCGACTTTGTACTTCGACCAAGTATAGGAATTCATTTTTCGTTCGAGATGTAGTTTACTGGAATTCTTTGCCAAGTAGTCCTTCCAATGAAACTTTTTATTCCTTTATTATCAAGATTTTCAGCCTCGGGCTGGTTCATCTCCCGTCGTAGTTACTGGAATACCTCTTTTGAGTGTCATGGGTATGTTCGTAACTTGAGATTCGTACTCGTGACTTTGGCGAGAGTGGTATGGATGTTAACCACTACGCCGGGATCGCTCCCTCCCTCCAATGAAACTTCTTTCACAGCATTTAAGAGAAGATGTATAGAGCATTTCAGGTAATTCTAGTAGTTCAAAAGATGAGTAAATATGCTCAATACAGAACAGAAAAAGAGTTAAATTGATCATGACAAAGACATTTGAAGCTTGTGTAACGCAACAGAACTCAATAAAAAAAAACAAACAAATAAATAAACATTTACCTTGTGATGGCTAAAAACTCCAATCTACAACACCTTCGCTAAAAAAAGGTAAATTACACCGGTTATATAATTTAAATATAAAGAACTTTAATGTGAAAACAAATCAAATATAAGTTGCAATTGTTTTGACCACAGCAAAATCAACAAAAAACTGTCGGTGGGCTGTCAGTTGTCATCAAACTCCTCCGAACCAGTGATTGACCCCGTACTCGGATAACAGATCTCTGAAAACCCTCGACGAGGAACTATATCCCGTTATCTGTCCGAATCACTTCCGGCACTCTGAATAAAAGGAAGATCATGGTTTTGATAAACTTGATTAGTGAAGTGGCCTGGCTTGAATGGGTTGAGTGGCCTGGCTTGAATGGGTTGAATTAGGACGAATTTATTTAACACGTCTATCCCCACGAGCACGCAATCTGCATTTTCTCGATGCAGCTAAAAGACCAACGTAATCCAGTGCAACAAACTGCCACGTATTACTTCTGGGCTCCCATCGGCAGTGTTTTCTTCTTTCTTAGCCATTCCTGGCAAATGATAGCGACATTTTAATCCTTGCCTCGTTCGATTGAAGCCAAAATGAGCAACTTCGTGTTCGTTTTGCAAGACCTCGGATCGCTCAGCTTGGCGTAATAACTGCTTCTACATGAATCGATTATCTTCCTTGCGATTATTGTTCTCTGCATAACGATATATGGTTCCATTGATAACTCGGTAGTCTACAAATTTCTTGTATCTTTTTCACTTTATCGTCGTACTCATCGTTTTGTGTAGACAAATTCAGAAGGTTGATCGACCGTGAAAGGTCATTATATAGCATGCCCCCTTGCGGTATTCCAGCCGAATATCATCGCATTCCTCTAAAATTTTAGATTTCTAGTAATACCCCTAGACACTCCTTGTCTACATTAGAATTCGGTTCGTTGGGGTCTACTATGTTTTTTTTTTCGCTGAAATAAGCTACTATCCTGGCATCTGCGTCAATTTCCTGAACTAACGCTGAACTTACCGCTGTATCTGACGCATCGCACTCGGTTGTGAACAGTTTTCCATAGTCCGGGATCACTAAAAACGGTGCTGACCGTAAACACTGGACTGATTTTAGCGATTTCCATGCCACCGGATGGTGAATCCATCTACGCATCGTCAATCATAGCAACCCTGTTGTTTACAGAAAAAAAATACAGCGGTATCAGTTATTTTGCAGCACCCTTGTTGAAAACTGTCAAGCAACGACGCTTGATGGTTTGTTCATACTGCCAGCTTCACCCCGGTGCGAAGCAGTTGGACATCGTGCGGCACTTCGAGTCCGCTGGATAAAGCCGATCCGGTATTTACAACATCCTCTCCCTTCTGTAGAAAGGCGAAATCGTCGAACGGAAGCCTGATTCAAGCCAACCGACAGTGTTGCGCAACCGTAGAGTACAGTAAAAGCTGTAGAGGAAGACCGGAGGCAAAGTGGCTTCAACGTGTCGTGCCTTTGGCCGAGAGGTTGGAAGAGCCGACCAAACAGTGAAGATGTACCTGGGCAAGATGGACATTTTTATGCGAAAGCGTCAGTTGAGCAAGCAATCTCCTCGTCAGGAGCGGCTAAAGCTATTGGTGAAAAACTACTATGAACTAGGGACGATAGATGACGTAGGACTACGTAGCAATGTGTAATGAATGTTATTATTTTTGAAAAGCCTGTATTAGAAATTAGGCGACATTGATATGTCAAACCCTTGCAAAAAAAGGCCATCGTTGCGCTATGAACGGTGCGATACGCACGTAAATCGATCTGAGATTTCCGGTAGACATGATGAAACGTGTTAAAGGCGCACTGCGGTCAGACTTAGGATGATGACTTTGCGAGTGGCGCTCTTCGCTTTTTATGCCATACACCCTCGTTTCATTCTACTCAGTGACTGAGAAAAATTGCATTCCTTTCTCTTATTCTCACACGGAAATGTTACTCAATGTTCGTAAAAAGTGGATCAACTCAAAAATTCACTTTTTACAAAATTGAGTAACTTTTCCGTTGGACAAAAAGGGGTAGTAATACATATGAAAGAGAGGGTGTTTTGAGCGTGTATACGAGGACAATGCACAGTCGTTGAATATACATACAAACACACACAAACCGGTTGGCATATGACTCTTTCGTGTTGGGAAACAACCGTTCAAATGCACTTGATTAGTTGATTCTTGTTTTGAAGGCGCTTCACATTTATTAAATTTTTGTTGATGAAATCGACGCGTAGCAAATGTCTCGATCGATTGGTGCAAAAATTGTGGAAATTGATCTTGGAATGACTGAGTTATTAACGTTCAAAATGCAACCAAATTTCGTGACACTTTAACTTTTTGCACTCGCAACGTGTACCTTGTGAATATTGAAAACACAGACGTAGTCCTACATCACCTTTATCAAGAAGTATCACACGAAGGAGGATGTGGTCTTTTGGGCGGAACTGGCTACGGCCCATTCTGCCAAGAGGTCACTGGAGTAGATGGACTGGCTGAATGTAAACTTTGTACTGAAGACCGCCACGAAAGAGCTGCAAAACGTGTCGACATCCATCTTTTCATCGGCCACGGCTAAGGTTCCTTCCAACTACCGTAAGGCCACCCGGCAGGCGTCGAAGCATGTTTGTAGAAAAATCAAGAAAAGTAGGATTTAGGGAAAATATGGTTCATTGAATTATCTTTTGTATTTCTTTTTGTTTCACTGCCATCTGAAATTAGTGCATTTTTTAATGAATACGTTCGGTACATTATAACTGATTCCAAGTTTTTGCAGAAATATGTTTACTTTGCTTCTTAATTATCGATTGATAATTTGTTTAAACAACCAGATTGGGCGAATTCTTTCGTACAACACTATAAATATAAAATCCATTTTTTCACCATCCCATTTCTCAATTTTATTTCAGCCCATGCAAATGAACCTCAATCCAGAGGAGATGAGCAACATGCTATCGGCAGGTAACATGCCTCCGTTGAATGATAGCGGTGACAACGAGGGCTCCCTCTCGCATCCAGACCATCCGGACAACATTGACGGTGAGCGAAAACGATCCATCCTTCTTTTTTTTTATCAACTCTTATTAGTACTGTTTACTTCCACTTTCTGCTACAATTTCTATCTATTTCTTTCTGTACTACGACCCCTGAAAAAAAATACCCCCTGCCCCCCGATATATCTTTCCCTCCTATATTTTCGAGCACATACCTGTTCTTATCTGGTCCCCCTTTCCCCTTTCTGCTAGGAGTGATCCCCCAAAACACAGTTCTAGCTTTCCTAATACCACCATTTTTTTTTACTGTTTCGTTCATCTTCAGTTGAATTACCATTTTTCTGTTTCGTTATCATTTTCATTTTGTCATGATTTTTATTTCCATCCCAAAACTATACAAAATTATGGATTTCGGTTGAATTATAAGCCATTTTGTTTCCAAAAACAACCCTGTACAAATTTCTCTCAGTTATTTGTTAACTTTAATTTCCTAACCCCGTCTCAGTTTCGATGGGAAAGTGACTCCAACTCACAACTAAAAATTAAAAACAAACAAAATCGATGTCACGCGCCAGTCGCTTTCCCACACTTGTACAAATATTTTGTTTATTATTGTATAACTTGTCTAATTTAAACAATCACCCACCTAACCACCCTTTCCCTAACCACCAAACCTCCCCTTCCAAAACAATTCTCGCCCCCCCAAAACCTTGCTACTGTACAGCCTAAGCCGAACCAAAACAAGCAAACCAAACTAACTCTTATTTCTCCAGCTCCAAGTAAAAACAAAAATCTGATACGCCTCGCCACGCACATTTTTGAATTTATTTCCGTCCCAAAAAAAAAAAAAAAACCCATTGAGTTCCGAATGTAATCCAATTTTCGGTTCAGCACACGATGAGACACAATCGTTCAAGTGAGCCAACAATCTCTAGGTTTCTTAGCACCCCCTTAACCTTTCCCCACTTCAGTTTTCGAATCCTTATCTCCCTTTGTCGTTTCCAAATTTTACCATCTTCGGTACCGAAATAAATAGTGTTGTACATAAATCAAGACACCTAGAGAATACTAAAATACTCAACTCCAACGAACGACAAACGCTGTAGTGTAGATACACTCACCCATTAATCGACGAGAATCAAAACCATTCCGCGATTGAAAACTCTGTAAATTATCTCCCTTCTCAATTCCCTTTAAAAACAAATGATGAACATTAAATGTGGGTAATTTGGTGTTTTTATACGAAGTAATATCTCACAACGTCTGTATAAATAGTCTTGTGCATGCTTTCCTAGATGATTCACAGTAATAGCGAACCTCGAATTGGTTGTCTCGCATTAGAGCGAAAGTATCGCTTCCACGTCACACCGAAAACCGCGATTGTCGCCGAAACAGTGCTGCCAACAGCGAAGCGATGAGCCGCAGTCCGCTTTCCCCTCTCCTTCATTATCTTGCCCGAATAGTGTCCTGTTAGTTGTATGATGTTTTGTGCACGTGCTACTCGTAGTTTTGTTCGCTGCATTTTTGAGCCACGCTTCTTTCGCTTCCTAGCCGTCCCGAATCAGTAGTGTATGCGTATGTGAATGTGTGTTAGTTGCTATTTATTGTTGTCGCCTCTTCACTCTAGTCTTTTTTTTTTTTTGTTATACGTTCTGTGCAAGTTCTTTCGTTTTCCTTCGATTCTAGCCCCTGCCATTTTTCTTTTCCCATTTCCTTTGATTTGTTTCGTTTCGTACTTCACTTCCGTTCCGATATTCACGTACTGTATCATCTTTTCGGTTTTCCAATAATTTTTCTTTTTCTTTTTTCGGTTGGTAGAATCGTTTTTGTTTTTCTGAACATTACTTTTCAGATCAAATTCTAAGATAGTTCACAAATCTCGACTGGGGGAGACTGTGACTTTAACTTTTTTTTTCTCTCGTACGCGTCCGCGTCTTTGCTGTATGTGCATCATCCGGTGATGTAGTTTTTCCTCGAGACGGAGAAAACTTGTGCGACAAGTTAATCGACTTGTCAAATAGATTGTTTTTAAACGAAAACAGTTCCGACTGGGGAGGTACTTTTTAAGAGATAAAAGTCAAACGCGTGCCAAGGCAAACATTTGAACTAAGTTTTCGTCATTGGAAAAAGTAAATCGTTTAATTTCGAAACCGAGATTCAAATTTAATCAGATGAGTATGTGGAGGTAGGCGCCACCTAGGGCTGCTTGACTCACATAGTGACACGGAAGTGATTTGTGGTCGGTGTGCGGTGCAATTTTCTTCACACATTCTCTGCCTCCTATCCAAGGTCACACACACACACACACTTCCGACTGGAATGAAATGTGTCTTTGAATTGCTATTTACAATGGCGGCTAGAACGAACGTTACTGAGCTCCATTGCAGCACATTAAGAACAGCACTCAACTACGCGACCCCTGCAAAGTATGTGCAGATCCTCGGAGGAATGATTAATGGCCTTTCTTCGCAAATGTCATCACATATACGTAATAAAATGCAACCTACCGACGGCGGAGGGCTTTTCTTTGGGGTTTTACGGCACAGGCTATGCTTGATTAAAGCAAGTCCACCTTCTATGAATTGTATTAAAGTCGAGATTTAATCGATATGGCACCTACCAATAGCAGTTCCATCCATTATTCCCTATAATTACGTTAAGTGAAATCGATCCGACGTCACATGAGCTGTGGAACCACACTGACGGCAATTAAAAATTCCTTGCGGAAAGGATTGGAAGTGCAGAAAAAAAAACAGACACAATAAGTACATGTTGCCTGGCTGCATACCATTTCATCATCATGATGGATGGGGATATTTGAGCAATTAGAGTCGAAGTCGTCCTCCCGATGGAAGAGAGCTGTTTAATTTATCGTTCAATTACTGAAGATTACAGCAATCATAATACACCCGATTGGAAGTGATGAAGTGGTTTTACGCTTTAATGGATTGGTTGTAGAACTGATTTGTTGCGACTAAGCTCATGCGGTTAATTCGTTTTCAATGCTCAAGGAGAAGAGTTAATCGTGTCCTACCGAACACTAGGTGTCAATGTCAACGATTCGTCCACTAAACTCCAAATTTAGTCAAATTCGACTCAAATTCTTGAAAAGTGAAGCTTCTTCAAATGAGTTAACTTCTGAATCAAGTCGGTTTTGACTATCTGCCAACTTGTCACTTTAAACTAGTTTTGCTCGTTTTTGAGTAGCTCTACTTTTGACAAAAGTGAGTCAAATTTAAGTTAAGTTGACTGGCCGTGTAGAATCTTGGGCAAAGAGAGTTGAGATTAAACAAAGGGTAAATGATTTTGGTTAGCATTAGCATAGGCATTGACGTTTGCACACCTCGTGGATGGAGCTACGATGGGGATTAATTCGTTGAAGACATTGCATGTCACCATGAAACCACCATCTCCACAAAGACACTCCTCTATCGCTCACCTGGCCATGTCTATGCATCTGTTGAAGATAGAGAGAATATGGTAGCCTTCAGTAGATATCGCAGATAAAAATAAATGAATAGTCGAAGAGAATAATTGAACAAAATGCCTTGTTTAGTGTTGTTTAGTTAAATTATTCAGAAATGGTCGTTGGGAGCATCTAGTCAAAGAATGTTAAGTGATGCTTCATTTCTCTTCAAACGATTGGGACTTCAGCTTTTACTTTAGTCCTAGCTTCATATGGCTTATGGTTAAAGCGCCATTACTTCTGAAAAGAGCAGAATGTTTGAAAATATGTTTTTCCTCTGACGGTAGAGACATGGTAAAAAATATCGTCATAGCATTTTAAGCTAAACATAGTTCCGAAACTTTGCTGCATTACAATATATCATTGAGCGATTACAGCCTCCGACAACGCAAAAAACCTAACCAAAACTACAACAATCACTTTGTTTCTTAAGAAGCAACAAATTGAATTTGATCAATTGGATGACATAATTGAAAGAGCTCACCCGAATTGTAGATCACAGCCGCTGCAATGTAACGAAAGACCCAGCGAGCATCTTTTCTAGGCTGTCAAAAATTACCTTCCATCAAATATTTTTGGGTTCCAGATGGACGCCACCATGTTTGGTCGCCATCGTCGCAATGGATTTGGCTTCCAATGCAGTTCCGTTCCAACACAGTTTCTCGAACCGTAGTCCAGTGGCGCACTGCCACATAACCGAAACAAACGTCAACAAATACTACGAAGCACCAGGTTCGCTGGGACCGCTCTTCGCACAGTCAATTCCGGTGCACTTTCAATCAATGAATCGATGTTTGATTTGAATATTTTGTTTCGAATACTGATCAATATTTTGGTTTTCACGAAATCAACGGAGAAAAACAAAACAGGTCAATTTAAAAGCGCGGCTTGCTGCGATAACTCATCAGGATAAATGATTTTGGTTGGACCTAAAGAAAAATCTAAATCTGAATCTGTTATTAATTTATCTAGTTTAGTAGTTGACTCAAGTTTCATTGAATGTTCTATTTGGGCTCTTTCTGATCATGAATACCTAATAACCTATACAAGTTAAAAGTTCTACAATAATTATTTGCAGATTTTTCCAAACAAATTACGTTTTATCAAGATACGGGAATGTAATTCTCGGTATGGCAATCAGAATCCATCATTTTGTGAGTAATTTATCAGCATGGATCTATCGGAAGACTCTGAAAGGTAATCAGCCTAAGAACCAAGTTATCTTAGCAATATAATCAGTAAAGTGTTTTGATGGAATAATATACTGAATAAGAGAATTTGAATTGGTTGCTGAGAAAAGTCAATTTTGGCGAAACTAACATATCCCCTGTTTGGTTTTTAAAATTCCACAATGATTTTTCCTATAGGCAAACTTAAGCAATGTTTTCCGTGAATTGCACGGCATTTAAATCTCACTTGACGAATACACCACGATAATTTCGTTGAGGAAGGGTCCCCGTATTCCATAAAATTGGTGGCGTTCAGTTCAATTCTTAACTTAATATCAAGAGAAATTTAGTCCTCCGGCATCTACTGCCATGTGCACGTTATGACAGACTAGGGTGGGATATTTTGCAAGCTTGTGCTGCAACATACGCCCAAATAGAATAATCCAACGAATTAGGTTCGGAATGCTAGGGGGCCACAAATCTTTCGGCCAAAACTTCATGTTTTCTATTATGCCACCGTTGGGTCCGATTTGACGTGTGGCATAGCGCCTCACCCTGTAGTAGGATTTAAAGGAAGGTGGCTTTTACCTAGGGAAGCACAGGTAAAATACCGATGTATACTTCAGTATTGACCTTAACACCAGCATCAATGAAAACAGTGGCATTTTCTATCCGTTGGATGCCACCAAGCCAAACATTATGCCATCAGCTAGATGACTGGTTTGGAACTTACGTTTTTTTTCTTCCGTGAAATGAACTGGTCTGAACAGCTTTTCGTCAGAGAACAGGATATCATTTATTTCTTCTTTAACGAAGAACGAACGAGTCACTCGTAGTTCTTTTACCCGCTTCATAATAAAGTGGCGTATCACTCTAGCTCTGGAAGGTGCGTGCAAGACTTCTTTGATGATTCTTCGTGTGGATTTTTCAGAAATGTTGGCTTCCTTGGCAAGTTTTTTGATGGAACGTACCTGGTTGCGAGCAATCTTTGTAAGAACCGATTTGATCACGTTTGGCGTATGTTTAAGTCACGGACCTCCTCTTTCCGACATCCGCTGTTCAGAACCATCCTGTAGACACTTTTTGATGCGATACGCTGTTGCCAAATGACATCCTAACTCCTTGGAAATTTCCTGTCCTCTTAGTCGTACATCTTCTCAAATTTACAATTAAACAATACCGATGTTCTCATGCAGCACTTGAAAGTAAAAATTCCTAGACCAGACCGGGAATCGAACCCAGCCACCTCCAGCATGGTGTTGCTTTGTAGCTGCGCCTTTACCGGCTGAGCTAAGGGCGGACCCAATCTCACACTTATCAACTAATTCACTATACCACCTTACGCATACATTGAATTTTTCCAAACAAAGTGACGTGGTGGATTGCGGAAAATGAAACAAAATGTTGCATAATCGCAAAACAATGTTGCTTAGTTTTTTTTTTCTGTGTAGAGGGATACTAGATAACAGAATCCGTATGAGCAGAGTTTAGTCTCTAGTCTAGCCCAATTGACACGAACATAACCAGTTCTAGAAATAATCCTGGATGGAAATGCTGTAGTCACATATTGTTTTTATTTTTGATATACACTATGATCAAAATCATCGGGACTTTGTAAGTAAAAAATATTTTCTCAATTTATTTGCAAATTGATATTGTCTCCTTCGCCCATTTGAAGCGGCGCACATGTGCCAACGCTTGATATCCATGTAGTTTACATAGGCCGCCGGAGGGATGGCCTTCAGTACCTTTGTCGCATTCTCTTTTATAGCCTCAATGAACTCGAATCTCTTTCCGCATAGTGGCATTTTGGTGAATACGGCGCTTTTTAGAACTAGTTCACGCTGTGTTTGGTCGAATAATCCATGATAATCGATGCTCGATGCAACTATGAAATGTTGAGATCACTTCCCTAGCAGCACACTTGTTGCAAATAGGTAGAAGTAACTTCATTGATACTGAATTAGGTCACATTCAAGTTGCTTAAACTAACTGTGACGGTTTGGTGTTGCTTGGGTTGCCTAAGGCTAGTGAGCCCTAAGGCTCACGTGACTATTTTCAAGCGCAGTTTTCTTAATAATTGCAACGTTTTCGTTGGTATTCGATGTTGAAAAGCGTCCGGAACGACCTCTTCACAACCACTCTTGAACTCTTTATACGCTGTTTTTCGAAAAATCAGAGTCCCCAAAGGCTATCTGCAACATTTTCAACGATTCCGCACTATAAATTTCGTTGGAAACATAAAATTTCAAACAAACTTTTTGCTCAACAAAATTATTCATGGCGAAATGCGACAACTCACAAAAAAAAATTGTCGATTAACCTCAAATTTCTGACAGAATTCAGTTAAAATGTACCAACATAAGAAAAAAATCTTGAGTGTTCCATTCCTAACCTTGTTTTTTATAGGCTTTTATCAGATACCTTTCAATCTGTAAAATATACATTTCTATGGGACCTATATTTTTTGACGCCTGTAACTATTGAAAAACAATTTAAAAAAACTGTTACATGACCATTTCACCCCATATTCGCCAACTATTTTTACTGTGGTGAATACCCATTTGGACCTCTCATTCCCAATCTGATGTTTCTCTTCTGTGATGAGTTTCACATTTACTTATTAGCTATGTGAAATCCCATATATGTTATATTTGTTTCATATGCTTATATTCACCATAAAATATGAAACAAATTTGAGCTTTCAAAAATTTGTAAAAAAAATCAAAAAATTCAGGAAAAATATCAAAAATATGGGTTTAGGTCTAACGACAAAGGTTTTTTTACAAATACCGGTAAATTTTGATCACTGTGTATCTGATCTGTATGAAACGCAGGGCTACCGTTATGCCATATTGTATACCGCCTAAAAGATATAAAGAGAATTCCTTTATTATACCACACGTTTGCAAATCAGATCTATTTTTGTTTTATACGCGGAAATGTTAACATTATAAAACAACTGCAGATTTGATACGGGGCATTTATTTTCATTCCTCGCAAAACCTCATATTTTTTCAGTGGAAGAAAAATTCGGCAAGTTTTTCAAGATTTGACATGTCAGTGTGAGCTAGTCTTAACCCGCTGCCTTGTTTATTTTTGGAATTTTTATTGTTTCTTAATTGGTCAGATTTTTTATTCGAGTCTTTCTAGATTTTTTTTACAAACTATACTATTGGCAACCCTAATTAAATAGAATGTTAGGCGAACATACGTTAGTGGGGATCGGATGTGTAACCCAAACTCACGCCGTCCTCTCGGCAGTCAAGCCAAGGCCGGGGTGTCCTCTGCTATACACAGAAGTCGTCTTCAATTCATACGATCCATGGCTGCACTTTGCCAACCTTGTGTCGTACCCAGCCCATCGTGGTCGACCGATTTTTAAAGTGTGGACGTTAGAGATTCTCCCAGCAATCCATGCAGTTCGTGGTTCGGTTGGACAATTTCCACGTTCCGTCTTCAATCTGCACTCCACTATAGATCGTACGCAGCACCTTCCGTCCTAAGACACCAGTTGATAATGCACCCATATGCTGAATGGAAATTGTATGTTCAACTCTCATCGATTAATCGAAGATCTTTTTCGTAAAGATTCTCACTCACTTGTCTTTCATGCGTGTGAGCTTCTCCATACCTTTAAATTATTTCAAACTTCTGGGTTTTCTCCAGATCCTCCAACATTTACTCTTTGGACATATTTCAAAAATACCAGTGGGAGTCCTTTTCCAGATATTCTGGATAGCTCTTCACAACTTTCTGGTGGACTTTCTTCAGATTGTCTTGGGAATTAATTTCAAGGTTTTCCTATGAATATTTGAAATTTCTAGTGAATTTGAACGTTGTTTTTTTTTAGTTCTTTATACAAATTCTGTAGTTAGTAGTACAGTATTTCACAGAAATTTTATATCCCTCCAGATCGTCCTGTGACTACTCAATCGTCCTAAGAGTTTTGCGTGTATTCCTAACATTCTTCCACGGTAGGGTTAAAATTAAACTTGAAATATCCCGAAACAACTCTGGAATTATAGAAGTAAGCTTCTGTTCATGACTGTAATAAGCCCATGAGAGAGATTTTCAAATTAACTGAGCAGCAATGACTAACAACGGTCCAACCACAATCATAATCGATTAGATAGATCCAACTTTAATCATTCACTTTACAGGTTCTCGATGAATTTAACAATGCAAGATTGTATTCAAATGTTTGTGCGTTAGAAAGGACTCTTTGCATCCTCTCTTAAATTCATTTAAAACGCATCAGTTTTAGACAGGTAAACAAATCCTTACTCGCCTACTCACGAAACCAATGTCAGCTGAGAAGGAGCTATTCTAAACCTCCAGAACCCCTATTCCGCCTAATTGAAAGAGCAAGGTGTTGGTCGGTTTTAGTAACGAAAAGTGTGTAAACAATCCATGATGACTCCAAAAAAAGCGAATAATAACAAACCAAATTTACACCTTTTTTCCCCAAACCCTTTTTCCCCAAACCTTTAAAAAACTATACCAATTACCAAAAATAAACATTCCAGCTTGTGATTTGCTGCTGTTGTGAATTGTTGTTTTTGGAGATCTACGTCACGCATGTTTACAAAAAACAGGCTGTGCATCATCTCACGAACACAATGGCAATATTTTGCATTACACTAATACAATCTAACCACTTCTTCTCCACCTGTATAGACCTCATTGCCCTTATTGGAATATCTAATGACAGTTGTCAAGTTGATTTGATGAAGGAAAAAGTAGGGTCAGCAAGCCATGCCTTTGAGTTACATAAATTTAAATTTTTTTGACAGCTATTGTTTAGAAAGCAGTTTCATCCAATTTCGATGATATTTTTTTAAAACCGCAAGTTCCATGCCGGGGAGAGTAGACTAGTGTAGACTCAGAGTACGGACATACGGAAATTTATTCCGACAATTTGGCAACGGTGTTCTAATTGTCTACAGATAACACTTGCTTTAGACCAAAATGTGCTCTTTTGGCTCAGATTCTGCCGGCTCTCGCTGCACAAATGGTTCAAGACAACCGACAAAGAAAACTTCCAAAATGTGAGAGGATGGCGCGTCGAAAACGGCCAAAGTAATTGGTAGACGGGGGATGAAAACCATTAAAAGGTTCGTTACTTCATTCATTCAACCGAGAAAATGGATTCGCTTTGTTGTTTCCCCCCTCAACATACTCAATTGAGTAATTATAAAGGCTCAGTCTCAGCGTCCAGCCATCTGCTCTGATAAATGCTCTTTTAGTGTAACTGCGACTTACCTCTCCAAAGTTCGCCACTCAATGAGAGCAACAGGAATGGTGATTGGTGACGGAGCTGATCGACTTCCGTTGAAAAGTGCTCCCAACTTCACGTGACAGGAAAGATGCGGACAATTTTAAGTCCTGTATACACCTCGCAATAAATAATGTCTTATAGGCTTTTAAATTATACATGCATAGGTGGAATTTTTTATTGTAACTGTCACTGTAAGTTAACTGGTAAACAAGGATCCTTGTAAACTGGTAAACAATGGTTTTTTGGTAAAATGTGACGGAATCCACAATTGGCTACTGCATGGTCAAATTTGTCAGAACATAGCGCATTCATGTCTTGAATTGCGTCTGCAGCAGTCGAAGAAAATACGAAGCCCGTTGGTGACTCCGTTGTCGCAGACTTAACCCATTACAAGCATTGTCGCAACTTAACCCTTACATTTCCTGAATTGGTCAAAGCCCATTCAAGACATTTTGACTCTTAAATCAATGTTAGATAGAATACTTCAAATATAGTATGACTGCAACGTGCTGCTTACAATAAATAAATATGACAAAAGCTATATTGTTAGAATTAGTCCTGATACTGATTTCTATTACATAACTGTCATTTTACTCCGGACACCATCACTTCTTCTACGTCTATCTATGGCTTCCATAAACGTAGGAGGGAACTGAACTCAAAACACCGGCAGGGTTCAAACGTCAGCCTATGCTTCTTTTGCGTTTCATTTTTTCACATTCAAACTACCAATACCATTAAAAAATCAAGAAATGATTACGACAATCATACGAAAATCTTAGAAAAGGGCATTCTATCCCGGGGGTGCGTTCTAAACTAAAGGTTGTTCCGATCAAAATTTGGTCAAACAGTATTGTGTGTGAGTCGATCAAAGTTTTTATTTATTTTTATTAAAATCAAATTCTTTTTCTTTTTCAAGTCCAGTTAATACAGAATACAGGAGAAATATTCAGCTAAGCTTCTTTTTACCGAATGCGAATTGCCGGGTCTTTCGTTTAACACCTGCCATAAGATTTTGTACAGTCTCCTTGTCCACTTTATTCGCCGCAGAACGCCAGTTTGCCTTGAACTGTTTCTCGTTCACAACAGCTTTTTGAGTCTTCTTAAGGTTCCGCTTGACTATGGCCCAATATTGTTCGATTGGGCGGAGCTCTGGCGTGTTGAGAGGGTTTTTGTCCTTGGGCACCACTTGAACGTTGTTGGCAGCATACCACTCCATGACCTTTTTTCCGTAATGGCAAGATGCCAAATCCGGCCAAAATAGAACGGAACAATTGTGTCGCCTCAGGAAAGGCAGTAGACGTTTTTGTAGGCACTCGCTCAGATAAATTTCCTGGTTGACGGTTCCGTCCGCAATGTAAACGTTGCTCTTCAAGCCACAGGTACAGATGGCCTGCCACAACACATATTTCTTCGCGAACTTTGACAGTTCAGTGTGCTTGAAAATATCTGCCACCTTTCCCCGTCCGGTTGCCGTGTAAAATTCCTGGCCAAGAAGCTGTTTAAAGTCTGCCTTGACGTAAGTTTCATCGTCCTATACCACGCAATCAAACTTCGTCTGCATCGTCGTGTACAACTTTCGCGATCGTGCTTTGGCCGACGTGATGTGTTTATCGTCGCGCTTTGGAGTCACCACTTTCTTGTAAGCCGACAGTCCAGCTTGTTTTTTAGCTCTATCCACGGTTTACGGCGCCACTCCCAGCTTCTTTGCGACGTCTCGGACGGAGACGTTGAGGTTCCGCTGGAAACAGCGGGCAACTCTTGTTTGTAGTCGCTGTGGCCCCCGGCTTTCGATCCAGCTTTCCTGGCTGTCGACAAACGTTCATTGAATACTTTTTATACGTTGATAACAGTGGATTTAGCCACATTCAACAATTTCGCCAACTTGGCGTGAGAGTAGTTCGGATTTTGATGCGTTGCTTCTCTTCCTTCGACGACATTTTGATAACTGAAATGCTAATCTCAAAATCAAAATAGAGGCATGATGCTACACGGACACATCTTCAAAATGGGGGGTGTGCACATTTTTTTAATGCACGATGAAAGAAAATGTGTCAAGTTTAAGTCGACCAAATTTTGATCGAAACATCTTTTATTCTTACCTATTCAAATGACTTCTGTCACACCCGTTGAATGCGTGTCAACGCTTAATTCATTAAATGCTTCAGAACCATGTGAAATTTGCTTTGTAATGTCGAGTCCTAAACGATGATACATGCATCAACATCGTATGTTTACTGCGATTGATTGTTAAATAGTGTAAGCTAACTTCAGTTTAACAATCTGAAAATGACCTGCTATGATTTAGATGTTCAACCTTACTCCTTCACAAACACTAAACAAAACTAGACAAGACCGATACGCTCGCTTAAAACCCTTGATCGATTTTCAAGATAACAAGACCGCTTACATCCAATCCTTTGAAGCTTTACCAATCTCTTCCATAACCGAGTGTAAAACAGAACCTCTCCTCCTAGTAGGTACACTTGCAAACAAAGCAAATCACGAAACCTTTTGAAATGGTGGTGGCACTCCAGATCCCGCATCAAGTGCAACCGGAATTTATCGTATCGTCACCTGCCGGCGCCGATTACGGGTATTTAGCCGGGTGCTATCGGAAAGAACAATGTTCTTTCGCTCTTTAACAGTTGCATTACCCTGCCCTGAGCGAGTGAGCGAGTGAGCAAATTAATTATTCATATCTTAATCAATTAGGGCGACCTTTGCCGAGTGCATCACCTCCGCCATCACCTCTCAGAGATTTCAAGAGTAATCCGTCTTTAGAAACTCCTTCGTACAATAGACGAGCAAAGTAAAGCCCGTGTCTCGGTAGATTCTCGCTCTTTCGCAAGTGCTATTGGAACTGTTGGCAAAGTAACACCCACCCATCGGAACCGGGATCCGGGATTGTTGTAAGGTGTGATGTTGGTGCGTTAGCATCGTACTCCAACTCTTGGAACCATCATAAACACGGCACGTGCGCAGGGTTGGATTTATTATGAAAATAGACTGAAGGTCTCATTCTCGGCTTGGAGGTTCCATCCCTTAAACGAATTGCAACCCTGATCCGAGCTCATTTTCAGTCGAGATTAGTTTGTTATTTGGGTTGTTGATTCCACGTTTCGGGTCGGAAGCGGGAGTACTAGTTTGCACAAGTGAGCAGCAATCCCAAAATGCGACCTCGGTGATGATGATGATGATGATGATGATGAAGATGGCAACGGTAAATGTCGTCGAGCGTGTGAGTGTAAATAATCAAATCATCATTAACTGCATCTTGTTGTTGTTTTTGTTGATGTTGTTGCTAAGCTCCCGCCAGCGAATCGGATTCTGATGATGTGTCATTCTTCCTCCGATTGGCACTGCAATCGGTCGGAGTGAGTATTAGGGGTTTCCAAAGATGAAAGAGACCACACCAAACTCCTTCCTTATTTCCCTTTGCGATTATCAAGGGACCAAGAGATGGATGGGTGGCGGCGATGTAATTATATAATTGAAATTGTCTCGCCTCGAGAGGGTCATGATGCCGTGTGCCAGCGTGGCGACAAATAGTGAGCAAAACTGCTGGATGAAAGAGCGGCTGGCAAACGGTGGGAATTCCCTCTTCAAAGGAAGCGGAAGAACAAATCGCTAAAGGGAGTTTGATACAGTTAGCTTGGTTTATGCATTTAATGAATAATTTAATGATTATCTGTGTCGGGATGGTGGAGAACGACATCTTTCTTCTTGACGTTATTTGCTTATCCTGGGTTGCAGAATGCACGGGTGCCCACGAGGGATCTTAGTCGTCGAAGTTGAGCGTGCAATTGGTTTGGGAAACATTCTGTTTACTTATAAGCAGAGGGTTGTACTTGGTTCAGTTATGATTTCAACTGCATTAGCTAAATGAGAAATGAATGTGGCAAGGACTGAGAAAGTATGTAATATCATGTTGAAGTTTGTTAAAATTTCTGCCATAAATCAATGCATTTTAAAATTACTTTCAGTCACCAGGCTGAGCACAAATATGAATGATTTTCCTGGAAAAATAATCATACAAACTTTAAAGAAAATAGGAGTAGGCTTGTCAGATCGATTCGTCATCTGACGTGGAACTACTCTTTACTTATCTAACCAATCAGACTAAGGCTGGATGGCCTCTGCTGTACACATAAGTTGTCGCCATTCTATTTAGTCCATGGCTGCACTTCGCCAGCCTCGAGTCTGCGAAGGGTCAGCAGGTCGCCTTCTACTTGATCGAACCACATTGCTTGTTTCGCACCGCTTCTTCTTGTACCTATTTAATCGTTTTCGAGAATCATTTCAACTGAGCTGTCCTCCGACATTCTTACGACATGCCCAGCCCACCGTAGTCGACCGATTTTAGCGATGTGTACGAGGGTAGGTTCTCCCAGCAACTGATGCTGGATGCTGGAAGTCGGAACCGTTCGGGCATACTTGGATCCAACTAACGTTATTATTCAAGCATATGTGTGAATAAAGTTGACTCAATAATTAAATAATTTGAGATCACTGCTGGATAACTTTAATTGCTCATCTTCGTTGTTAATTCTTATATTATTCTATTACTACATTAACTTCTACGGCTCATCTGCGATATACTTGGGATACACTGAGTAGAAAACCACGAAATATTCGTGAGTTGTGCGATTTACACCCAACTCTAAGAGGCGACATTGTTGATATAGCTTTGAATTTTCGAGCAAAATTCTGGATTTTAGAAAGCTAGTTCATGCGATTACAGCCTACGTCGATTCTTCAGAGCCTTAGAGGAGGAACAAAACCTGATTTTAATGAACTTTTTGAAAGTGAGATATTCAGATTTGTTTTAAAGATTAAGTACATCTTTCGCATTTCATCCATTGAAAATCCTAAAGGCATGTTTTGGAAGCATTGTATTCTAAAAACTTCCAAAACTTCCTTTGAATTTGCAAAGGTTTTAAAATATTCTGAAAACGTCTTCCCGGAACTTCCAAATTTACTGTTTGCGGTATACTAGCTATCTGTACCGTTAATGTATGCTTGAGGTGATTTAGATCATGCTGGAGATAGGTTTATTCGATACCCGGTTCGATTTCGAAATTATTCAAATTGGATCTTATCGCAACATTCTTTGTATCCTGCTCTGTACATAGTGTTCTAATAGCAATTGTATGATGTATGATGTATGATATGTATTGCCGCGCATTGTAGAACAGAAACTAAGTACGACATAAACGGGATTTCCTCTCTGTTTGACTTGATCTAACTTCAATAACCACGGATTGTTCCTCCTCACGTCATCGTATAAAGGGCCATAAACGGGTTGGGTGGATCGATAGGCAACATCACTTATACGTATCCACGGGGATGCAAAGAATCTCCTTCCAACAACAAGTTTGAGAAATTGGTCAAAAATGTGAGCTATCTAACAAGCGGATGCCCACTGAGGGGAGAGAAGAACCCACCCTTTACCCACAAACTGTTAGCAACGGGGAATTGGCATTCCCATTCTCTCCATCCAATTTGCTTCAATCGGGTGCGCTGTTGGTCCCTCCCATTGTTAATATTTATGTTTCCTCGCAGGAGGTCTCCGATAAAGCTCGCATTTGCAACGTTGCACCTCGCCTCTAGTGATTCCGTATTGATGAGCATACAGCGGCTTTCATAACTAGGCAAGTTGAATGGATCTCTCCACCTGAGAAGACGTGGAGCAAAGCGGATAAATTTTCAATCTGGTAATAAGGTGACCAGAAAATATATGAATATTCCAGGATAGGTCGCACAAGCGAGCAGTATAATGCTTTTAAGCAGTAAACATTCTTGAACTTTTTGATAGAGCGGAATAAGAACCTTAGTTGCGATGACGCTTTAGTCACTACGTACGTGGCCTTGAAGATCAATTTGGTATCAATCAAGATCCCCAAGTCCCTTACTGTCGATACGCGCTGTAAATCCTCTAAAGCATAGTGGAAGTAGAAGAGTGAGTGTTTGCGACCAAATTAAATTACCGGGCATTTGGACGCGTTCACTGACATTCGGCTGATATTCAGCGAAAGCTTCCAGTTATTGTTGCAGGAAAAATACGTCCTGAGGTTTCTTAATCGTGTTGTTAAGCTTAAGAATAAAAATTGCCCCGGTGCCTGCCTTGGGGAGCGCCAGAGCAAACCAGAAAGGATAATTTGGTCCTCGATTTTGACGGACTTACATCAACCGGGCGAGTATGGATGGAACCAGATAACTAAGTTGTTATTCATACCTAGTTTGTCAAATTTAGCTACTGCGATCTGATGATTCATTTTATCGAACGCTGCAGATAAATCAGTGTAAATAGCGTCCACCTGTTGGCCACTCTCAATTTGGCGTATCACAAACGATTATGTGAAGCAAGTCAAGTTGGTAGTCGTCGAATGTTTCGGCAAAAATCCGTGCTGATCCACTTAGATATAATGTGTTTAGATCCAAGCAAGCTTATGGAGAACAATCACCTCAAACGGCTTAGAAGTAGCGCTCAATGCAGCAATACCTCGATAGTTCGATACAGTCCGCTTACTACCATTCTTGAAAACTGGGAAAACATACGACACTTTCCAGCAGTTTCGGATAATAATAATACACCAATAGGAGAGCTTAAATATAGTTGCTAATGGTGCTGCAAGTGTATCGGCATAACGTTTTAGTACAAACGCAGGGATGCCGTCTGGACCAGTTCCAGTGCAGGATTTTAATTCATTACCTGCTGGTATAACCATATCGTCGGCGATAACAAATTGCAGCCCAGGGGTAGAAAGTCGAGGAACATTTCTGGTGGCGACAGCTATATCCTGCGGGTCTAGGTGCTTGTTAGTGAAAACACTGCTGAATTGAGAGCGGAAAAGGTTGGCATCTCCGTGGTGGAGATTACCATTAGTCATGGAAGAGGGCAGTCCGGATTCTTTCCGTTGGTCATTGAAATAACGTTAAAAACTATAATACATGGATTAGACTTGAGGCGGCGTTGGAACCTACTGCGCTATTTGAGTTTGACAGTTCAGTAGAAGTATACATAAGCGTGACAAGTTGAAATATGTGTGTTTGCTCATGCTAATATTATCCTGAAAGTATTCCCAAGACTTATGTTACATATGTTACGTAGGGTTCGAGAAAATTTGCTTTTGCCTGCTCAATATTATGCTCAGTTCTTTTCCGGATACTCAAAACCCGATGTTTTTTGGGATTATTGATTGAAAACTACTCCGATGGCGTTTGGATGATCTCGTGGGCTTTCTTTTCCCTCCATTAATTGCCGCACACTGGACTGGCCATTCTTCACTGAGTCGTCTTTCCAGTTTTTTTTTTTTCGCATGATTCTTGAACACTTTTCGATTGCGTGGAGTTGATATCCCTGTCAACGAAATCCACGTTTAGTAGTAAGCAGCTCAGCCAAATCTGGACAGCACTTCACTGGACCTTTGTGAGCCTTAACGAAAGATAATTCACATTTTTCCGGTCACTCTTAAAGACTTAAAGTCTGTTTCATTTAAATTTTGACCTCACAAAATGGGTGATTTCTCCGAGAGGAAATAACATACAAAAAAATCGAAGGGTATCAAGAAAAAATATTCGTCAGCTTTTGGAATGAATTTTCAAAATTTTCGTTAAATCCCACCAATCATTCCTTGCACAGTACTACTATCCACCTTTTGTGCCATATTTTTCCAGCATTTCTCCAAATCGGCAGTGTTTTGATTGTGTTGCCACCTTTCTTTAATTTCCGCTTGATAATTTCCCAAATTTCTTCGCTGGGACGAAAATCTGGACAATTTGGTGGGCGAATTTAGTGTTCTCCGGTAACGTTTATGCACAGTATTTACAGTTGTTTTTTTTGGAATTTAGAGAAGCGTTGCGATCATTCCTTCTGACCACGTTGGGTTTTCAATGGGAGGGTGCAGAATTCTCTCACGCCCTTCGTGATCCATCGTCGATAACTTCTTTTGAAAATGTGTACATATCTTGATGAAATTCTTAACACTGAATAAACGACGCTGTCATTAGCTTCTCTCAGCTGACAACTAGAAGCGCAACAGTTATTAAAATGAGCGGCCAAGTATTCAATGAAACGGACTTTATACCACCGACAAACCGACGTGTCACTTAATTTCCAATTTATTCTGAAATAAATAACGGTCGAGTTCTGCTAAAAGGAATCGCTCCTGTCATTTTAAAACTAACGTGTATTCGGCTCAATGAGATACATACAGGTGGCTAAGAGAAAGGTGTTTGTCGGTATTAGTAACGAAAAATATGTAAACAATCCATGATATCGGCTAGTGACGTAAAACTCCAAAAACAAGCGAATGATAACAAACCTTTTTGTTCGCATCCTCTTACTGCACAAGAAGGCATTTTTTAGCCGAAACCTTTTAAAAACTATACCAAATACCGAAAATAAACATTCTGCCTTGTGATTTGCTGCTGTTGTGAATTGTTGTTTTTGAAGATCTACGTCACGCATGTTTACAAACAACAGGCTGTGCATCATCTCACGAACACAATGCCAGTATTTTGCATTACACTATTACAGCTGAACCATTTCTGCTCCACCTGTAAAGACCTACATTTTCACCTGACTATAAATGCGTTTGATTTTACCATGCCTGCGATTAGATCGACCATGGTGCGGTTGATATCAATATGAGGTCTGTCAAAGGTTTTACCATAAACGTAGTAGATTTGACTGAAACTTCATGGTAGTTTTAAAGATAGGCATAGTCGGGTAAAATGGTAGCTTTTATTACAAGAATTTTTTCTGTGTATGTAAACCTATCCTGCTCGCAACCTTTTGATTTGATGATGCAGCAGTGTGTGTGTGAAATAATCTTACCTCGGCGTCTGCACGTTTGAATATCAATATGGGCAGCCACGTCAGTTTGTCGGTGTTTATAAAGCAAACTTGCCGTTTTGTTGGGGTTGAAAAGCCAGATCATTAGTTTCCGGGAGAATTTATCGACGAAAACAAACTTGATTTAGCTGACTTGACTGTCCAGGATCCCGCCTGAAATTCATCATGCCATAAGTTTCCTCATCGATGAAAAGGCATCCTCTATACTTCGCCAGAGCTACCCTGTTCTCAGGCGGATCTTCCGGACGGTATTACAGCTTGCACCGTTGATTTTGACAACATGCCGATCCTAGAGTACTGGTTTACTTTGATTCCAGCCCTTGATTTGAACCATCCGGACCGACAACTTTCCGTTTGATTCTGCAGAATAAAATTCCGCTCTCATTTGTGTTCAAGCCGTAAAATTTGAAAAAGACAGGATAAATCAACGATTGCAACATTATATCAGCAAATTTTGACTTCGATTTCTAGTTTTGCTCGGGTAGGGATTGAATATTTCCGACGTTGTTCGTCATAGCTTATCATCGACAGCCGATAACCATCATTCAGAACGAGCCTCAACTTTATTAACTTTTGCTTCTAGAACGTTTCTGTTGATTATCAAAACTCGTATTGTTTCCCTTTTCGGTTCCTTTCATACATTGTTTACATATATATCTTTAAGCTTGTGTTAGTTGATGAAACAAAGACCAGAAACAAACTTAGATTCCTTAGTGTTGTATTATAACATTAGAGCCTATATACCGACAATGGATTAGTAATCAGTATGAATATAATTTTTATTTTGTATTAAACCGAAACTAGCCAAGCAAACCAATACTGAAAAACCACCCCTGGTCACATCTTGTTAAACATCAAGGACAAAGTGCATATGTCGTTAACAAGTTAGATTACATTAGCTGCAATTTCACACGTCCCTCGCTCTATCCCAAACCGATAAACAATGATCCTTCCCCTACCTCACCTTCAGAAACTCCTCACCACAAACGCTTTCAATAGTTTCACCGTAAAATAATTGCCTACACCCGCGCCTTAGCCAGCCCTTGAATATTACTTGAGTGTGAACCTTCCAAAAACTAGCGGAAAATCCTATCCTTCCCTTCACTTAGTCTGACAATCACCGCCGCGTTGTAAATCAACCACCTAAAAGCGCTATGTACTATTTAACCTAATCCTGCTCCCCCACCCCCCTCAAATCACCTCAAAACAAGCCAATGTAAACAAATTAGATCCTTATGAGTTACTAGTTGGGTTCAGAATTTGTGTTCGATTTTGACATTTCATTTTTGGTTTCAAATTATATTGGAAACATTTACTGAGTGTTAGTGCATCCGAATCCACCAAATACTACATATAAGCAACAACCCAAGTAATAACGCAAACAAAAAAACCAAGAAGCAATTTGATCCCAAAACTACAACAAAAAAAAACAACAACCAAGCAAGCATTTAACTTAGTATAGTGATCGTTCTATCCACCATACCATACATACTTATCTAAGCTAAGCAAACTAGTTGACGCCTGAACAACCGTATGTCAAAATTAGTAGTTGGAAAGCCCACAAAACCAAACCAAAAAAAAAAAACCACATATTTCTGTTTGTCTCTGTTTGTGTGTGTGGTGAGGCGCGCCGGTGACGCCAATTCTTGTGTGCCTGTGTGATTTACAGGTGACCGAATGTTGCGTCTGGCGATGGCGTCCCGTCACCATCATCCCGCGCTCCTACATCACGATCCAAGCGGTGGACACCCTGGCAGCGGAGGATGCGCCGGTGGCGGGGGAGGACCAAACATCTCGGCGGGAAGCCTACTGGACCATCACCGCCTGAACGGGATCAGCCATCATCAGCAGTCTTCTTCCTCGTCACTAATGTCCAGCTCCCCACCAGGAACCAGCTCCACCGGCGGTTGTGTCAGTCTGTCCATACCGACGAATGGTTCCGGTGGTAATGGCGGTGCCGGTTGCTCTGGCAGCGACGGCAGCAGTCGCTCATCCAGTTCCACCAGGCGCGATCACAACATTGACTACTCTTCCCTGTTCATCCAACTGACTGGCACCTTTCCGACACTGTACAGTTGCGTCAGTTGTCACAAAACCGTCTCGAACCGCTGGCACCATGCCAACATCCACCGACCGCAGAGCCACGAGTGTCCCGTGTGCGGTCAGAAGTTCACTCGACGCGATAACATGAAAGCCCACTGCAAGGTCAAACATCCGGAACTTAGGGATCGTTTCTACAATCACATCGTACACATGTGATTAAACGCTGCCAGAAACAAACAGCGGCTCAAATTTAAGAAAAATGCTTTTATCTAAAGCGTCCAGCCCTCTGCCCGGTGCGGAGATATAATACTCTACCTAGTCTTCTGTTTCGAAATGCCATTGACGGGCCCCTCGCTGGGAGGGAACCGGCACATTATAATAAAAGTCAGTAAGTTATTCATGGCAACGGGCCGCATAGCGGTAGGCCAACCCTTCTGGTAGTGCAAGGGTAGATTTGTTTGAAGCAAACCGTAGAAAATAGTTCAAAGTAGATCTCTCTATCATTACAATTATGATGATGTTTGTTTTGTCTAACTTTTTTTTTTTCAACCTATTATATACTTTGCCTCTAGTCTGAAAATTCATGGTTACATGAAGAAATACCTTTTCTGAGTATAAAATTATGCAATATAACAGTAACTTAGGAATAGAATGACAAACAGCCATATACACAGTAGAATAACGAAAGTAGAATAATATACATAGATATATTTTTATATAGAATACTATATTTATATGACAACAATACCAAATCGAGAAAAAAAAGCGATGGAAATAGCAAGATAGTGATTTAAAAACCACAACAACAAACATGGAAAGCAAACCTAGCATAACATTGAACATTGAAGCAAAAGACGTGAATAGAAACTGCAAACTCAAAACAAAAACAAAATGAAGCAAAACTAGTTCCATAAGAAATAACTTTGAAGGGAGAGCGTTTGTGTGTGTTGTGTGTCTGAAAACAAAAGTGCACCCAAATAAACAAGCAACACACACACACACACACACGAAATGAACGGACAGGTCGTTCAATTGTTATCAGATTGTGATGCTGAGTTTTATACTGATGAAGGTGACGAACGGTACCATCCTTATAATTGCAAACCCCTCGGGCATTCAACAGAATTGAAAAGTGCAGGATGTTTGGTTCCGGACTTACAGTTCAAACATTAGTATTCTCATTCCAGTTGAAAACCGGAATGTCACACCCGGCAATGGTTTTTTTTTCTGTTGTTCTATACGTTAATCATCGCGTCGGGATGCGATATAAAGTACACTATTCCCGACTCTAGGTTTGAGTCATAGAACGGGTGAAAAATCCATTGTTCGTTGCGACTAATTCCGAATTTCTAGCGCATCGACAATATTTAATCAGTCTGAAACCGAACCTCTCGACGCAGTAGACAAAACCAGTTCACACTGTGGCACAGTGGAGTGTTGTTTTTTCAAAATTCGATTTACTATCTGTGTACTTCCATAGTCTAGTAATTCATTGTTTACTTTCGACCGCGCCTTCGGAAAGTCGGACACCGTAAGCAACTACACATACGAGCGGTAGTTCCTGAAATTTGCACACACTAAAGTAGTATTGCAGTGTGAGTGCGGCAAACATTCAACCCACAAGGAGCCCACTGTTTCTGCACTAATGGGAAAAAGTACCCTTTGCTGTCATTAATCATACTTACAAAACGGTTTTTTATCGCATTCAGATTACTGCCTCATAGTCCGTATCTGGGTGGTCATGGATTTCCAACCAGTTGACCAGCTTTTCCGCTGGAATGAAAAATTATAATCGATATAAATCTCACTCCGCCTCTCTACGAGACGGCAATAACAATAAAATGTATGCATTGCCGTACATCGTTTTATCGTTTGGCAAAACTTAATTCTTGGCGATGTTTACACTAGTACTTTTTTTCCGTTCTTCTGTTTGAATACTCCTTTGATTGTGTTTTGTTCCTTTTGCGACATTTTGTTCTCATCATGGGTTACTTTGTTTTCCGAATAATTGGAACAGGTCGAAATACCACTAGCATGGCTGTATCAATCTAAGTTTTAAGCAATCAACACTTCGATGTTGTAATTTTCCTCGGCGACGATGTTGTAATAATTGATTGATGCTGTCGGGATTGTGTAAATTGAAACACTCATCAAACAATTACTACACGCATTGCACCGAACCGAACACGAAATCAATCTGTATGTGAAATTTTAATCGATCGTAAACTGATTTATCGCTGTTGATTTGTTTTTATTCTCTTAAACCATCTGGATTTTTCGGTTCTGTTTGTCTCTCTTGCTGGTATCTCTTTTGTCAAAAGAAAACAATACTAAACCGTTCGCTCATTCACTCAACTATAATATGACTGTTTTGACAATTTAAAAGTCTCTGTCGCTATTTGTGATTCTACTGGTAAGTTCTCTACATGTTTGCGATTTAACAAAAAAAAAACTACAAAGGAATCGCTGCAAATACAGCCGCCGCCAGCCTGCTGAGTTCGTTACGCAACAGCACTTCCTCACTTCGCCCTCTTTCTCTCTCGCTCTCTCAATCTCGCTCTCTTAATACGTCTCTAAAGTTGATTTTTTTTTTAATTTATCCGTTACATACTGAAAAATGGTTGTGAACCCTTTATGGTCTTACCATATACCGTACGGTACAGCCATAGAGGTTGTACGACCACACAACATTATGTATTGGCCTCATTACGCTACAGCCCTAGCATTCTACTGCCCTGCGAGAGTTTTCCCGTTCGTCCTTCGGTCCATTTTTTTTCATTTAGGAGCATAATCCCAAACGCTTCTGGAATATTCTTATTTGTCATCGAAATCCATCTCTACCATTCCGAATCGTTTACCACACAGTTTTAACTGTTGTTTCTTATATGGCCAATTGGATTTCTAAGTGTTTCTCTGCTAGCCTATAATTATATTTCTCTGTGTAAATAATACTTTTACCACTAATCCTATAAATGTGTACTTTGCTTTTAACACGTTGTAATCAAGTGTTTTTGTTTCGGTTTTCGTTTCTCTTTATCGTCATCTGTTTACATATACACCTAAATTTTTAAGTTTCCTTTCGATACTGAAATAAGAAACCAAAATTCAACGCGAGCGTGTCTCTCGAAATGTTTAATTGTAGCAATATATTTTCCTAATTATTTATAGTTGATTGAACCTCGTTACGTTGGTGCTGGTTGGTGATTCTTTTATTTTTGTCCATTTCAAAGCAGAACAATTTATTCACTATTCACACAAACTCACACACAGACACACATCCGTTCACCAAAACAAAACAAACAAGTTTTATCCGCAAAGCGGTTTTTGATGCCAATCGTGTCAAAGTGTTCTTGTTTTTCTATGCGTCCAGTTTTCTTTGTACTTTCATTGGAGTTACGTTGTTTTCCAAAGATAAGTGTGTTGCTAAAAAAAACCAATCTCATTCTTGCAAAAACTGCAAAAGCCAAATCAAAAAATCTTCTTTTACTTCCTCTCTCTCTCTCTCTCTAAGTGTATTTGTATTTAATTGGATTCCTCTTCTCACTATCTCTAATCACTCTAAGAACCAAACATACAACCGCGAAAACAAAACCTACTTTTAACCTACGCCTCAGCTGCAAATAAAATCCCAATAAACCACCGAGTCCAACGAATTAATCATTGAACTAAAACCTGTAATTAAAACCGATGTGCTGAACAAAACAAACGAAAACAAAAAAAAACGATGACCGTGAAGACAATTTTTGATGTTTACATATTTTTGTACAGTTTTGGTTATTTTCATTTTCTTTGTTTATGTTACCACTTTTTTTTTGTTTATTTTTATTTCAACTGTCATTTCCAACGTCTCTTCTCGTTGTCTTTGGTTGTGTCTTTTGTTTGTATTTTTATTTTGTTTTATTTTTTTATTTTTGCGTTTCTTTTTAAGTTTTACTTACTTCCAATATCTGTTTTATCAGTTCCAATTACACTACACAATACAGGTGCTCAAAAAAATAAAGCCTCAAACTGACTACCAGCCTAAAAAAAACTCTATACCAAAATCAAGCAATCGAACTGCGTGTGACATTCTCTCTCTCTTTGTTTTGCTGTCCCCGTCTCTTTGTGTGTTATTTTCCCACAGGCTCCAAGGCCTGGCATATGCGGCTAACCTTTGAACGTCTATCGGGCGGCTGTAATCTTCATCGCTGTAAACTCTGCGGTAAGGTAGTGACACACATACGCAACCACTACCATGTGCACTTTCCCGGCCGCTTCGAGTGCCCACTGTGTCGGGCCACCTATACCAGGAGCGATAACCTGCGGACGCACTGCAAGTTTAAGCACCCGATGTTCAATCCGGACACGCGTAAATTTGATAACATGATGTCTCCGGCGATGGTTTCCCAGGCGGCGGCAGCAGCTGCCGCCATATCGGCAGCCACAGCTGCGGCAAACAGTTTCAAGCCAGATTTCTCGGCCGTGGCCAACAGTTTCAAGTCAGAGCTTAATGCGGCGGCGGCTGCGGCGGCCGTTAATGCCAACTACGGGCTCAATCCTTTCAAAGCAGACTTTCCCATTCCAAATGCAACGGCTGCGGCCGCTGCAGCAGCTGCGGCAGCTGCATCAGCTGCATCCGCGTCGCCTGGTGTGCACTCACAGAGTGGAACGTCCGACTGATATAGGAAATACCACTGGCCGCAACCGTACGGCCAGCCAAGCAGCAGTGCTAACGAAGTCAGTAGTACCGACTATGGTTACTACCAGGCGCAGCAACATCACCAATTACAGTACAGCAGACGTCACAGTAGTAACAGCATTCAATACCCTAGCGATAACGGCGTTAAACTAGATAGTTCCTCAACGGTAGTCACCAATAGCATTCATGGCAACCAATATACCGACATGGTAGCAACAACCAATGTACCTGTTAGCGAAAGGACCGTCGTCGCCCGGTCGGCACCCACAACGTTGGCGGCTAGTATTTCGCCGACGTACTTAGACAACCTTCACGGCGGCGGAAACCACAGCGGATTCAGTGGTGGAAATTGGAAGAATCTCGAAAATGGTCATAGTCTGTACAGCAGACGAAGTAGTAGCGTTGGAAATCTGTATACTAGCAACACTGGCGGTGGCAGCGATGACGACGACGACGACGGCAACCTGGGCAACCGTGCGTGCGATCGCGGCGACGGCCGTCTGGAGAAACTTGTCGGTCACGTTGACGGCAGCTGTTCGGCACCGATGGCTCCTACCCAGTCTCAGACACCTCCAATTCGGTCCGCTTTGCCGCCAGGAGTGGCGGAACGGAACGATCAGCTACGATAGCTAGTTAAATATCCAAATCTGTCGGCCATCATCTAAGCATCTAAGCAAACTCTGCTGTTTCGTTTTCTACTCCAACCTTTTTTTTTGTTTTTTTTTAAATATATATATAAATTTATGGGAAGAAAAATCTGATACAGCCACACTAAAAGAACAACAAGTTACACAAGCTTAAGTTATTATTTTCTTATTTCTGAACAGAGGCCTGCTTGTTTTTTTTTTGTAATTTTACACAAATGATTAAAGTTTCGTTTATGTTTTAACAGATTTTATACTGACACCATTGATGCTATTATTTATGTTATGTTAGACCGAATATTATTTTGCTGTCAAAAAATTATGATATCGTTTACCCATCGCCAAGGTTCCAGCGAATAAATTCGTTTAGATTGTACCCAAAATGCGCGCTCTCCAATCCAACTTCAAAATAAGAAAAAAAGAAAATAGAAACTGTGCCACATTGTGTTGCTGAAAGCCGACGACATCCGCCGTTAGATACGTGCTCAATGGGTTCTGATGCAAGTTTTGACATTTCGCGCTCTGCAGACTGAGTTTTGGATCGAATCCTGAACAGATCTCCCATGGGTTTAAGTTGTTTGGTTTGTTACGTTGACTTCATTGACGTTTGTTTAATTAATCAGATTAGCGGGCAAGTTTTAACCGACCGTCGGTCGGACATTTTGGGAAAATGAAGTAACTCCCATGTGTCTTGAACTATGAGATAGACTAGATTTTGTCGGGATCTAGAGAAAAAAAAATCAAGAATGCAAGCTGAACAATGCATTAGGTCCTAAGTAACATTGAGAGACTATCTTCGTCGACTTTCTCTTTGCGTTCCTACGGCTATGTAAAAACATGTTCAAGTATTTTCAACACACAGTACGGTGATATAAAGTGTAATTATGGATCAAATTCGTAAAAATCACCAGCAAATCAGATAATAGACAAACTATTAACAAAAGAGAAAGTCGACAAAAAGAATCTCTACAATGTTACTTAGGACCTTATGTATTGTTCAGCATTATGGTCAATTTAAACTGCTCGAGTGATGCGATACTATTTTGAAGTTCTTGCTGATAAGAACTCCAGAAGCTAATGTTTAGTGAAGATTGAACCGCTCCTGTCAGATTTTCGACAGTGCACGATATAAACCAATTTGTTGAACAACTTTTTTAAATCACTTAGTGACTCAATTTACATCAGTTTAACGTAAAACTAGGCATGGATAGATGATTTCCTCACATCCAATCCTGATTTTTTCGTGGAATATTATACTTCGAGAGTTATATTTGCAACAAACCCTAACGACGGGACTAGTAATATTATTCTAGCTGTAGGTACTCACGACACGAACTGTCATACACGGCTAGTCCATTGTAATCTAAATTGAGTCAAAATCGAGTTAAATTAGTCAACAGTAGAGCTACTCATAAACAAGTATCCTTCGCTGGGTTTGACCAGAGCTGGTAAATCTCACGGCCGTTATGCGACAATGAAAAAACCGTCCATCTCACAATCACGAGAAGAAATGAACTATCATGATAATTCTAGACAAAATATTCAAAAGGTCGAAAGTAACATTTGTAAACAATGACTTCTAGCGTATTTTTCTGGGATCTGAAAGCTCCCACAAACAAAATAGCACCTGAAACAGATACAGGGAGTTATAACCTTCCCGTCGGTAGTGGATACAGATGTTAGCAACCTGACATTGACAGGAAATTTACGTTTTCAGTCATTGTTTACAATTGTTACTTTCGACCTTTTGACGATTTTGTCTAGATTTCTTGTCTTTCTTCAACCATCATTCAGTAATGAGATCTTTTCTAATACTCTTTTGACTTCCAAAATTCTAACTAGTCTACATAAAATTATCCAAGCAATCTTAGTTCCAATAATTCTAACAAATCTGCTAGTAATCGCGTTGATCAAAACACAATAACGTTCTATCTTGACGAAAAAATCGATATTTTTAAGATATTATTTATCATTGTTTCATCACCCGACGAGATTTTGACGATAAGTAGTTAGGTATCGTATGAGATTTTTCATTGAAAATTGAATTGGCCAGCCCCTCGTTTGACAAATCCAAAACGTAAATCTGATTCAAGCCAATGCTTACAATTTGCGAAGAAGACTCTCTAGAAGACTTACAGTGTCCTTTTTGTCACAGTCAACATGTGTGAAGCGCCCACTACACTCAGGAAATTATCCGTACGATTTCCATACGATCGGAACTATGAACCACAAGCCAGGGTCCAAGACGATTTCATACGAAATCGTATGAAATGATTATTATAGCATTGGTCGAGAAAAACATGCCTCTTATACACATTCAATTGACATTACTTATCAAGCGTGTATAGTCTCGTGGGAATGTGGTCGTCTCTGGATCCCGAGGTTCCTGGTTCGAATCTCGATTGCGCCTTTTTTTCTGTGTGCAAAATTTGAACTTCTTTCCATTAAAGAATGCTATGAAATTTGCAATTATATCTTCTGGCAAATTTCCATACGATATTCCTATGAATTCCTCACGTTTTGATCGCTCAGTGTATAGGTTCAAGAAATATTTAAGACGAATATGAATATACGTTTTTATGTATGTGTTTGCTATTATCTAGCAAACATTTTGCTTTTATTTTGACAGTCAATACTCTATTGTTGCTATACATAAAAAGCAGGTTTTGAAAGTTTGACCTGTTTGAACCTTGTATCTACGGACCAATCCTTGTTAAATGTAGTGTACCAGGATGCTTTAGTGAGTTCAACGCAAAAAAAAATTAAAACTGTTCTTCAAAATTATTGAAATCCTGAGATTTGCATCGATACAAAAGAGGATGGGTTCGAAAATGCATTGTTTTTTTTTTGAACAGATATTAAGCTACCTTGAAAGAGTTTTGCAAAGCCAACAATCTCCCGGATAGTAGTGTTAACTGTGAAGCCCACTTTTTGGACAAGAACTTTACTGTCGTAATACGCATAACTGTCTCATGTTATATGTTTATTAATCCATGTAACAAGAAACATGGTATATTTACAAAACCTGATTTATCGCTTCATAGAGTTCACACCATAGAAGAACTACGGTGTTTAAAACTACGATCGTGTTATCGTTCGATCACGAATCAGAAGCATTGAATCGAGCATGTACGGAATCTAATCAGATCCTCTACCATGTTTCCCTATCCTGTTTGTTTTTCGTATCCGAAAACTAGAAACACTAGAGCAACCTGTAAAAAGCAGTTTAAGTAAACACACCGAAACGTTGATTTGCCGGTTATCCATTAGTGCCAGGTCCGATCAGAATTCTTGGTGGATTCTCGGCAAATCCGCCACCACATCCATCAATTTCAATTTCCCTTTTTTCAATTTCGATTTCCCGGAACAAAAAAATTAATCCAAAGTTTACCACTTTCATGCCTCCATTTGCGGTGGTGGTTTGTTTTGATGTTCGTTGACATTTCCCTTGTGAGCATGCACGGAAATAAAAAATAACTTGGAATTACTATATTTTTGTAGTTGCCTGTGCTAATGTTAGAACAGGAACTTCAATTACCCTCGAAAGACGCGACGAAAACAAGGACACAACACTTATTTTTCTTACAAAACGAAGAAAAGGTGTTAGGTTTACGTTATTTTTCCTTTTTTTAAAGTAAATTTAACCCCCTTTTTATGTATTTTAGAACAATAAATGTTGTGTCCTGTCTCGCTTCGTCTTTCGAGTGAACTTAACTTAAGGACATACACGATGGAATCCCCTTATGGCAGTAGCGATGGCTTCGTCATCCACACGTGCACACTTTGGGTTTGCTCAACAAAATATGTCAAATTAATCCACTTACCTGCAGTGAATCATTGCCATACCGCTAATAGGACAGCAGAACACAATATTTAATCAGTTCACACTGTCTATTTCACTGAAAACACCCTGAATTGATCAACTAGTGCTCATTTCCACAGAGCAGGTAATTTTTCGTCATCTCTGTTTACCTTTTTAAAGCCAGGATCTACTGATTATTTTCTCACAAAAAACTGTATTTCCGATTCCCGTAGCCTCTTGAACACGATTTACTTTCACTGAAAAATTAATTATCATCGCGCTCTTGAAAACAGTGGACGAAAAAACTGTTTAATTAACGAGAATGGTGCAAAAATTCAGCAGCCGGTCTCAAAACTACGCGTTTTGCTTTTTTCTAAATTACACTCAGCTGTGCGTCGCGTAGCAGAGCGCAGTGTTGTCAGCAACTGTTTGCGCGAGTGTGCTGGACTGATAAAAGTTTTGATCAACGAAGTAAAAAATGCCGCGTCTTACTAAAAGAAAAAAAGCGGCTGTTTTGCGTGAACAGGCTAAAAAAGTGATAAGAAGTGCTGTTGATCCCTTAACGTAGACATTCGAAAACCCGTGGAATAGTGGTTTTACTTCACCGTCAACTGCTGCTGAATTTCATCGAAAAATGAGCAGCTTTCATTTCCTTCCTTTTCCTTGGAAGCACGAGCCAGGGGTAGGGGAGCCTGGGTTGACTTGATCTCCCTTTTTCGTTATGGATATAGGGAAACTGCCCCCATATTAATCTCATTGTTCCTATATTCATCCTACGATGAATCAAACAATTGGGCAGTTGAAGGATCGGTTTCGTTTTCTAATAATGTTTGCTTACGTTAAATAACTACAACAAACATTACTAACTAATCCTTCAACTGCCCAATTGTTGGATTAATCGTAGGATGAATATAGGAACAATGAGATTGATATGGGGCCAGTTTCCCTATCTAAGCGGAAAAACGAAACTTGATGCGGTTTTTGCACAGGCTCGTAGTTCCATATTAACCCTTATGTGTTCGACAAAAAAACACCTTTAGGTGTTCGACAGGGTACCCGGGTACCCACCAAATTCAAATGATTGTAACTCTGGCAATTATTGACCGATTTCAATTTCTTAAGCACTGTTGGATGCAGAATCTTATTCGCTTTATGTGAATTATATGCAATATCTATTTGAGTGCATCTGGTTTCCAGAAATTCGGGTTAAAGGGGGTGTGGTTCTGTAAGGAGACACTATTTGGGAATATCAATTGAATTTCCTGGAATGGATGTCACAATCTTTCGAATAACGCCATAAAATGGTTTCAGTTGACTCTTAATATTCACAGCTTTCAGCAGCGAAATTTTGACGCATGTTGGTCAAATGTTTAAAAAGTTATTAGGGATCTTAAAAAAAAATGTCCAAGGTTCTCAAACTAAACATATTGTTCTTATATTTTTTATCTCGCTTCGCAATCTGAAGCAAATTTCAACATAATAATACCTTGTATAAAGACAAATCGTTATGGGAAATCGACTATACATTATCTGTTCTAATGTTCCTAATGTTCCTATTGGAAATTTAAGCTCAAATTTGAGTCATATTTCAACGACAAGTGCTATAATAATTGTACAAAATGCTCACATTCAGTGGCCGTTTATTGCAAAACCTGCAAAGGTTTTCCAAAGAAGGCAAAGCATCAAAAGGCTTTCTGCAACCGATCATTTGAAATATATTCAAAATCCATTTTCAATCTTTGCCTTGTTATTCTTGATTTACGTGATCTCTTTGTGATCTTTCGTTTTCTGGAAACGAATCGCTCCACGCAACCCTATTCGAGCTGGAAACGGGTTACTAGACGCTTCCTGGAACGAAAAGGTACAATCCTTCACAGAAACTCAAAATTGTTGGTTACTTTCCTCGGGGCTTTATCAAGATTTTAAAATTACTATTACACAGTCAAAAACCTAATTTTAACAGCTCAAACAAAATTCCATTTTGCTAAAACGGTGATTGTGAACAAAACATTTTAAAAATTAACTGTTGCTAGTCTTCAATTGGCCTTGTCTTGAAAACGATATTGTACTATCCTTGATCCTAAGTAACAATTTTCTTTTATGGAAACCTTGATGAATCTTCTAACGTTACTTTGGATGTCGAAGGTTTTTGTCTAAAACCTAATTCATTGAGAAAACAAACTTCAAATTTCACCAGTTAGAATCCAAACAATTTCACATTATGGCAGACTGATCCGGATGCAATTTCCAAAAACCCCAAATTCGGTTACTGTGGAGCGAAAAATGTCAACTAACCATCAGCCCAAAACTTAAGCATAATTCAATACCCAAAAATTCACAATGCATCACCAAAAAGTCTACAACCTGTCTCTCGTTAATTTTCGTGTCGCAATTGTGTACACTTGAAACCCTGTTCCACCCTGGCTAACCGGGTGGATATATTATTATAACAACTTAACCATGTTATCGGTAGCGAACCCACCTAGAACGTTAGAATTGAACCCCTCCGTTATCCCAGATCCTCGTAGAGAGGGGACTTCTGTAGAGTACTAGTCCCATATCAGTTTATTGAGCTCCCCAACTATATTCATAACCACAGAAAAAAAAACACTAGTGAGATTATAGACTGTAGACCTTAAGGTAAACCGAGCAGAGCTTATAATGTCTATTGCTAATACTCCAGGCTCTAGTTTCATTTTCCGTTATCCAGAAGACCCTGGTCTTTAAGTTTGACAAACAACAATAGAGTTTGTATAGAACAACTGAAGCAAATGATTTGCGCCATAATCTAACCAATCATCTAACCCCGGCGACCCCCGAGTGTTAACACGTAGTGAATTTGAACACCCCCAAACCCCCCTCCCCCCTTCCCCCATCAGCATTCTGCTGCTAACTCAGTAAACATAACCATAACCAGTGCATTGTGAATTTACCAAGTCCCCCCAAACACTCCCACTTCTGCTAACCTATTGTAATACAGTGGAGGACACGCAAACTAGTTGAGCTTCCAGCAGATACCTAGACCTGCCTGCAACTTCGTTTGAGTTTCTTTCAGCAATTCGGTCGAACTTTGTGTTGAGCATAAATGTTGAAAAACAAGCAATGTAACCAGCCGCTATAAAAGCTACAGCAGGGTGATCAGCGCAAGAACAACCGAGGTCATACGAGAAACCGTACAGACAAACAATAACCTGTTTGTATTTTTAGTAGAAGTTGAAAAAAAAAAAACACACTTATTGTAGTATGTTATAAGTAATAAAAAAACGTGGTACAAGCTGACGAATGTTGATTCGCTGGCAACTCAGTAGGCTTGCCTGAACTGTCATCAAAATTTAACGGAAGCTAGAGCACAAAGCGTAGGGGAATCTGAGTTGTTTTGGAATGCTATTCAATATATACATAATATAACGGAACCATAGAGATCAACTTTGCTCAATGAATGATGATTTGAATGGGTAACTCAAAACTTAACTTTAGCTGACTTTGTTTGTTCGGTAGGGTATTGATTGTTTCGACTATGTTTGCAAGTAAACGGTGTCACAGTTTTTTGGAACGAAATATACACACTGGTTGAACCACAGTTCAAGCAACAACGGAAAAAGGTCAATGAACCGAACCACCTTAGTTCCGTCAAACTAATGGTCATTGTAAAACACGGGCATATTAATTAATTAATTGAGTCAAATGATGCAACAAATACAAGTGTAACATGTAGGGAGCCTAAATGTAATAATTTATTCATTATTTATAAACTAAAGCAAGTAATTCAATCCTAGAATAATTAATGAAGGTTATTTTGTTTCATTTAGAAAAAACATTTTTTCGCTAAAAGTTAGCTGGTTACTTTCGATGAGAAAACAATTCGGAAACGGAAGAAAAAAAATTTAAAAAAAAAGTTATAAACTTCAGTTTTGCAGCTGGACAACAGAAGCGGAAATCGTGAAGGTAAAATATTTATATTTATAACAATGGAAAACAAAAAAAAAAACTATGAAAAAGCAAATATTTATAAAAATAGAAAAAAATATTTACTAAAATCGAACTGAGGTTCAGGAGAAAAAAAAATCAAAGAAAAAAACGAAACTTGGCGTAACAGAAAGCGTTTGTAAATAATTGAAAAAATAAAAACTCAATGGATCAACTATGCGACGAGTCATGCAAGCATAGATATGAAATACATTCTACTGCCGTAAGGAAAACACGACATCAACTAAAAAACAGTGAAACCATTCCTTCGTTTGCTAACCACAATATACATATAACTATATCGAAACGGAACAAAACCAGTCATGAAATGGCCAGCTAAGACATGAAAAGAAGGCATTTATACAAATACATACTCAAAATAGACAACAACAACAACAAAAGAACACACACACAAGCATAAAACTAACTCACTCACTCAACATTCAAGTCGGTAAGGCTTCATGTATAGAATAGATATGTAAAGGCATTGCAACCTGATTATTTTTACTAACAACGTGCAATATGATATAATTACCATTTTTAGCTTAGTTTTTAGACGGAAGAAAATGAAAAGCGTTAGTGTTGTGTTGTATCATTATTTGTTAAGTTTGCTTAAGTTTGTTTTAGGTTGTTTGAAAAAGAAAAGAAAAATACACACACAAACAAATACAACGCCCCAAGTTTCCTTAACTTATTCGACAAAAACTTTGTGTGAATACTACCTCATTTAAACGGCTGTCACAGCAACGTGCTATTGTAAATAGTTGTATTCCTATTAGGTTTACCGTATTATTGTTTTTCCCTTTTTTTCATTTTTGTTTATCTTTTTCCGTTCGTCGCCAATCTTCCTTCAGTTAAGGCAGTTATAAGTTAAAACAATACAAAACATTTGGAACGCCGAGACACTTGGTCACTGAGCTGCAAAGGAGAGTTCAAGCACTTTAGTTTCAAGCACAAAACAAACAACAAACACACAAGCCAACTCAGCCCAGTCCCCGCCCCCATAGAGAGAGAGTCTGAGGGCAGTAAAATGTATTTCATTCGAAACCATCCAAATACACACTCTTAACAATTAAGAACGGAGCAGAGAACCAACAGAAGTAAGGAGAAGAAGAATCACTCACTGTAACAGCACTAGGAACAGCCATCAAGAGTTAACATTGCAAATGGGAGGAACCTTGATATGTTTTGACAGAAGTGAGATAAGTGGCAGGAGACTGCAAGTGATAGGAGGAACATTGCGTTTGGTCCAGGTATGGCGAATCCATTGGAACATTGAAGGTCTAGTGAAAGGCGACAGGGTCGGTGTTGATTTCAACTGCATTCTTTCTTTCCCCTGACAAGGTGAGATCATTCTGTGCAACTGGCAGATCGTATGGGATAAGTTCTCAAGTGGGACGGAAAGAGTATCACTCCTTCTTAAAATTTCTCAAGGTCTTAAATGTTGGACGAGAGTTCTTTATCGTAGGATATGGTATCTCTCATTCATTTCACATAAAATATTCACACATTTTCATTAGCGAAAATATTCTTGTTTTCTGGTTTAATTGTATGATATTCTTGTGTCCACTCTTAAACAGAATCCACTAGAAAACATATATGAAGTCTATGTCAGCAATTCCACAGAAAAAAAGTTATAGTGAGTCTCAGAATGTCATCAAAATTGGTATTCTTCCCTTTTTTTCAGAAGTTCATAACATTAAAAAAAAAGATTTTTTGGACACCGGAAATGGTAAAATAAAACAAATACGATTCTAATATTAGTTGATAAGGTAGAACCGCAGACAGACATTCAAGCTCGAACAAAACAATTCAAATTTGTTGTATAAAATTTCAAATCTTATTACGTTGGAATCATCTTGCACAGTAGCGCTGCCTAGTCAACTTATGCCTACATTACATTGACTGGCAACCCATTTTTCTCTTACCAATAAAAATAAATCTGTGGCGCCATCTGTTAGGTTATTGTTACTTGATATCTTGAGCGAAACGATGCTTTTACACAGGTAAACGAGATGAAGTCGAACGTCTGCCTGCGGTAGAACTATACCAATTTTGACGAACTTCTAAGACTCACTATAACTTTTTTTCTGTGAAATTGCTGATGTGCTACATGAAGAATAAATTCGGTCAGGTCACTCAAAGACACAGACTCAGTTGCTAATCAAATTGGCAAAAAAAAATTAAACATTTTTGGAACACATGGAATCAAGCAACAATTCAGAATTCTCGCCTTAAATTTCATAAGTGTATACCAGCGTGAAAACTTTCTGTAAAATGTTGTTTGCCATGCCCAGGTTTACATCGGCTTAGAGCAACTTTGTTTGGCAACTTTATGAGACGATTTTGTTCAAACAACCGAATCGAAATCGTCTTATCTATCTGCTTATCTATTAACGACAATGAAAGTCGACAAATAAACAGAAACCCATTTTTCCGAGCATTTTTCTTTACCTTCTCTAACTGATTGCAAGATTGGTTTTCAATTAGATATCACATGAATATTATTCAATCACATTTCTGCTGTCAAAAACTCCACAACGGTGGCAGCTTATCAGCAACATAACAAAATCATATTTAGTTTTCAATTTGATCTCAGACGTTACTCAGTAATGCATAGACGATACTCTCGTTTGCATATAATAATAATGATGAAATTGGTCGAATTCGCCACGTTCATCGCATTCTAGACTATGGCCATGGTTACAAGGACTATTCCGGCATTATAGTAAATATATGTTGAATTAAATATGTTTAATGGTCATTGACCATAGTCGATTCCAAATCAGTAAACTCCCATAGTCATTATAACGCATAATAATGGTTAAATTGACTATCAAATTCTTCTCTGTGTGCAGGCTGTGCTGCATTTCGTGAACGTGCCCTTATGGCTGCACGGTAAGCTTCCTTTACCCATTAATGGGTACGATTTATTATTATTGTTATTCCTCCTGTGGAATTTTTTACCCATTTCACCGTAAAACGGCGTCTACCCATTTAAATGGGTAGACGCCATTTTACGGTAAAATGGGTAAAAAATCCACAGGAGGAATAACAATAATAATAAATCGTACCCATTAATGGGTAAAGTAAGCTTACCGTGTATACGTGAATTGACAGTTTTCCCATAGGTTTTCTGTCAAATTTTCGTCAATGGAACGCAAACGTATCTATTGTGGGCCAGCCATTAAACTTGAATTTTCGAAAGTACTTTATTTTGTTCGAAAATCCCTCCGATATGGACGAATACAAGTTGAAAAAAAGAAGAAGACACCGAGTGGTGATAAATTTGACAGCTCCCAGGTTAAAGTAAAGGGCGAAAATTTTAAAATGATTCTAAAAAATTCAAATGAAATTTTAATCAAAAGCAGATTGTTGTATGAAAGATAAAACATCCACAAGACATGGCATGGGAGTTGTCAGATATATCTCCACTCGGTGTCTTCTTCTTTTTTCAACTTGGATTCATCTATAGATCATTGCACGATGGCGTCATCAATGCAGTTTTGACAGTTCAGGGAGCTTGTCTACGCGGACTTAGAATATTTTCGGTAAGACCGGTTTGAGATTTTGTGCTCTAAATTTATACCCTAATAAACATGTACCGTAAAGGAACGATATAAAAGATGGTATGACCATACCACTTACAGTTGGGATGATACCCCGTATTGGTGGTTAGGCACTTCTTATGGTTGTTGTTTATGCGGGTAACGATTGAAGTAAAACTTCCGGCTGTTTTACAGACACCGGTGCTTATTTTGACATCATTTCCTGAATCTAATCGCACCGAATCCGGAAAAAGCAAATGAAAAATTTCGTTTGAGCGGTTCGAATTCTAACACCTTGTAAACAAGCTCCCTGAACTGTCAAAAAAGTGAGGTTAATACATCCCGTGAAATGATCTATTGATGAAACGATTTTCGAGAAAGTGTCTGTCGAAACTGATTTCTTTTAGCTCAGAAAAACGTCTGCTGAAGTAGCAGGTTTATTTTTAAAAAAATCCATCTACGGTTTAAGTTAATATTCTCGAAATAAAACACAGCTCGTTAATTTGCTCATATTATTCAACATAAGTCTATACGCAGATAGTTTCAACACCAGATTATAACTTGAGATTCATTGGGCTTACACTTTTGCCTTCGTCGCCATTCAAGCAGTTCTCGAGTACTTTTTCAAAAGGCGTGTGTAACATTTTATGTTTTTTGAGAAAAATGATGCGAAAAAAAGTTTCATTTTAATTCCTATTTAAAAAAACCAAACAATGTTATGATTAGTGAATACTTCTAAGCGACACGTTGAACGAGGGTTTTGGCCCATTGAAATAAGAATTGAAGTTCAATATTATTTGGAAATAGTTGTATTTTTTTGTAAAAAGGAAAAACAATTTACATAATTTTGTTCCATTGTACGTGAATACGTCATTTTCATAAGTCATAAAGACAGCTGGTGTGTTACTTAAGTACTTCTGAGCGTTACGCGATATTTTTGGCTGATATTTCTCTTAAATCACGATGGTTCGTGCAGTAAAGAAACTGCATTGCTTCAGCCTGGTATGCAGCTGGCAAGTAGACCTGAAGTATTTTTTACCAATTCTACCGAAGTAATTTGGACAACTGTTCCAGTAGGGGAGACATGTCAGTTTTCCTTGCGGGATAATCGAACGGAATATTTATATTACATGGGCAGGCGTTACTAACGTTACGAAACCGTCCGTAGTTTGCCTTACTTTTCAACTGTATACAAGGTAAGTAATTCCGACAGTAAAAGCATTTCTTGACCATTACTTGTCATATTCTATTGCACACGACTTTTGGGCTGCAAACGAGCCTTTATGCGTCACATGGCTGTGTCATTTTGCGGGATAAAAATTAACTTGCGTCAAGAGTCGTGCGTAATTTCAAAAGAACGTAAATAGGAATGTTCCAACGTTTTTATGAAATAATTTCTAAACTTGAGATAACCGGTGTCGTGTGTTGTCAGCAGTGCAGTTGATTGAGCTTAGTTATAAGAGACTAGCAACTCTAATGGTTCACAACTTTGGTTCTTTACATTTCTTCGAGAAGTGATGTTAGGCAAAGTTGCAGCTTACGAAAGCTCAAAATAGATTGATATGGGGATATGGTAGAGTGATGCAAACACAAAAGCTGAGCTTCTCATAGTTATTGCCATACTAACTTCAAATAGTTTGTGCGAAGTCAGTTGCAAACTAAATTAGCTCAAATTTTAGGAGGCTAATAAGAACCATTTTATTTGACACTTTTCAAGCACCGTAGAGCTAAGTTTTCTAAATTTGCATCAGTCTAGTGCGTATGCCAATACTTGTAAAGCTGTCATGTTGCTTCTGGGTTCTTATTCGAAACTGAACTTAAACTTATAGTACACTATTTGTACAATTATCAAGTATTTGTCATAGGCAGATAGACATTTGGCTGAAACGATTGATGACTGACATATGGCAAATATTTGGTTATTGCACAAATAGTGTACTATTAGCTTTACCTAGAATCGATTAATTTTCAAAATGGCGAAGGGTCTCGAAATCCTTGCGCCGGGATCGTTTCCCAATTACATTTGACCTACAGGGAATTCACTCGAAAGACGCGACGCGAGACAGGACGCAACACTTGTTTTTCTTACTAAACGTGAAAAGGGGTTTAAAAGTTACCTTTTTAGTCGACCGGTTTCGGGCTAGATGTTGCCCATCTACAGGACGATGTCCGACTGGTTACGATATACAGTACTACAACAAGTATTCATATTGTGTTGCAGCGAAGCGTCGAGCGGAGTTAAGACAATATTCTACTGGGATTCCAGTTTCGGACAGGGAACTCCCCTAGACTTTGTATGGGTGATCGGCAAAAGCGAATTTTGGCCGGTTTATTAACTCAAGTGCATTGATTGTCTTCCCTAGTTGCACGCTTGTTGAAAATCGGTCTTGGTTACATCTATGTAACTGATATGAGTCACAATCAAGTTACTGCAACCAATTATGTTAGTTGTGTGTAGCTAGGATTGATACTGACCGATGAAACTACTCCAATGATGGTGCATTTTTGTAATGTAGCTAAGCATTCCCTCGAGGTTGCCATTTCCTCTGGCTAGCTGCCATTTCCTCTGGCAAAGCTGCACAACTTATCGAATTGATATGATTCTAACACTGAGGCAATCCACAACGCAATGGCGAAGGAATGGTAGGCTAAGATAGTTAACAGTTTCTTTTATTTTTATAAATCTGGTTCCTTTCCTATAAGAGCCTAGCGAAAATCAATGTGACAGAATGACAACCGTTCACAATGCACTTTAATTTTATATGGCGCATTGCACCGTTCCAGTTCTGTATTTCGAGCACATATTTCAAACAAATGTTTAACTGCTCGACAACTAAGTTTTATTTGTATTCGGTCTTGAAACCGGAATGAACTTTATTTTAAGGCCTTACGCTGAAACATTCTCGACGGCAGCCATTGCCTCAAAATTAAGAATTGGTATTACTCAGAATCTGTACTAGATATTGAATAATTCATCACAACAGTTTGTATGCTTACTTGTCGTGAGAAATCAAATGGAGTTTGATTCGATGTTCTTTCACTAACAATCGAGCTTTAAAAACTTGAAATAGCGAGGTAAATTTGCGACAGAGAGATAAAAGGTAGGATAAAATACATGAAGCAGCAATTCACCTTAATTTTATATTAAGGTATTTGTGTGCTAAGTAAAGACCGTCAAAAACACCCATACATATACTTTACCAACGAGCACATTATGGTGAACGCGTTGCAGTTCTAATTTGACTTTTTACGAAAATTGAGTTACATTATCGTGTGAGAAAAAGAGAAAGGAATACAATTCTACACCGTCACTGAGTAGAATGAAATGAGAGTTTACGAAATGCCCAGTTGCAGTATTTTTACTAGTACTTTTCTGCGCCAGATGCTTTGGGCCATTTGTCGAGTACTTTGAAGCCCTCGAACTCCGAAGATAGACATAATTTTGAGTGTTTTTCTTCAAGAACCCCATAATATAAATTTTTCACATTAAGGCCGATCCCAATGCTGAGTTTCATGTTTGTTGCAAACTGCTTGCCAGTTATAAAATTTTGAACTGTCAAAAATAAAATTAGAACAGGTTATTCGCCATGCGATGTTTTAAAAATATTGGTTGCTCATTAATTCGCGTTTACAAAAATCACATGCAAAACAAAACAAAATTCAGCGCCAACATTAGATTAGGGCGAATCTGCTTTTGTAAACAATGGCTTTCGTAGTCATTTTCTCTTGAACCAAAGGTCACAAATACAAATGAAGCACTCTTTGAGGAAGATGAGCTTAATCTCTATCCGCTGATATATTCAATTTCAAGGAATTGTCTTCAACTTCCGATAAACTAGCAGACAAAGTGTTTGTTTACAACAGCAGATTCGCCCTAATCAAATGTTGGTGCTGAGTTGACGCTAAATTGACAGTCATTAGTCATAACAGCTGGCACAACTACAAAGAAAATCAATTTAAAACAATGTTTCATCCGTGTTTCAAATCGCAGTGCAAACAGAGCTTTCGAGCAGTTGTAAATCTGTTGCATCTGTAGAACTGCAACACAGCATTGGGAATGGCTTGTTTCAGTTCTACACGCTCAAAACAGCCTCTCTTTCATTTGTATTACCGTCCCTTTTTTTCACGGAAAAGTTACTCAATTTTCGTCAAAAATGGAACAACTCAATTCATGAGTTGTTCCAATATCTACGAAAATTGAGTAGCTTCTCCGTGACAAAAAAAAAAGGACGGTGATAAAAATGAAAAGAGGCAATTTTGAGCATGGAGTTGTAAACTCTAACAGCCCAGACAAAGTAGAACAGCGTTGGGATCGGCCTAATGTGAAAATGAGAGAAAATGTACACGCTATACAACAGCTACTCGTTTTTGAGTCAAAAATCAACTCGGGCCTGCCTAGTTTTTTTCATGTGTGTAACATTTGTATAAAGCGCCGTCAAAAATCGTAAAGCTCATTTAACATGCACTAAAGAATAGGTAGGAGAAATTGTGTTTTTTTTTGTTTTTAGTGTTCGTGCATTAGTTTTACGTTTGTTTTTTCGGACGTAGATACAGATAATTTCTACATTCCTTCATGTCGGTTTGTCGATGGTGAGCCGTCTGAAACATCATTTTTGGTTTATCATTGGTCGATAATGTAAATCAATGACAAAATAGCTACTCGAATTTAAATGTCATTCGCATAAAATTTAGGCATGAGTAACATTTCTTTGAAACCATTCCAAGCTAAAATCTCGTTTTTAGAACTGCCTTTCCGCTGAAACATAGAGTTTCCCCCCAAAATTCTGGCGAAACGTCCCAACGTAATCCAAAGAAATCCATCAGACGTAAGCTGTCAAACAACTTTTGTATTAAAAATGCAAACATGTCCGTCCAGCTCATCCCAAACAGCCACGTAACTTCCCAGCCTTCCATAACTTCCGGTCTTACCGCAAGGCTAACAATTAAATTATATCTGCAAAATCTCCTCACATACATCCGATGTCGACAACTAGGTAGAACAACTGTCAACACGAGCGCAATCAAAATACGAGAAAGAATCATCGTCGCAATGAACTTTTTCTTTTCTTCTGGGAGGAAGGGCTTAAGTACCACCCGAAATTGTTAAACGAAGCAAAAGCGAGAAAAGAACTCACGTTCCTCAGCAGTAGTAGTGTCCTGCTCTCTTCAGGGGAAAAAAAATACCCCGGCACAACAAAACAATTAAGTCCCCGAGAAAATCCGCAAAGCTCAATCATTGCCGGATCGCACGGCTATCGCAGAAGAAAACGATAATTATTGAAGCGAGGCGGAGAAGGCGGAAAAGTTTTTATAACCTCAAACTTCCCGCTAGCTGGGAAACTATTGCTCATCCACTTGTCAGTACCGCTGCTTCGGCTTTTGCTTCTGCTGACGATGACAATTGTAGTCTTTGCTGTATGCGGTGGCAGCACCGGAATCGAATTAGTATTCCAAAGTTGTAATTGTGCATCGGGTCGGAAATCAACTGTTAAAAGTCGTTTGAATTTTAATTGAAACGGATTACCCCTCGGCCCATCATCAATGGAACCCAATGGAAGCCAACCAGAAAGAATAGGGACATAAAAGAAGATAGGGAGTTTAACCAAAATTTTCTTCCAGTAACTGCATATTATTCAACAACATTTTTAAGCAAAAACATTATGTGATACTATTGAATTAACGATGTTTTTTTTTATTATTTGAGTTTTAAATCTAAACAGAAACAGCACACTAATTCGGTTTGAAAGGTGTTGGAGTTAAATGGGACGTTTGATGAAAATCGTGAAACATCACCTGGCTTAGGTTAAATTGTGCGAAGAATGAGGATGGAAGATAAGATGGTGCTAAAAGAAACGATTGAAAGCTTGATTTATAAATTTTTGTGTGTTAAAATTGAAAACTAGGTTGAATTGAAAAAAAAAAGTAAAACAAAGAAGTGACATTGTGCAAACGTAAAAGATGTCGTGTGAGTAACAAAAGTCGCAAGATTCGAAGCTGTGAGTGTACTAAGAAAAGTAAAGCGATGGAAAAACTGTGTAAACGTAATTTTAATAGATGAAGTAAATAAAGAAGAAGAAACCCATTTGTGGAAACCGTACGTGCAATATTGACTAGTTATGATTATTTATAATGAAGGTAACAAGCACATACATGCAGAATTAGGGACAAAATACTTGGCTGAGAGCCATGCCGGTCTACTCGTTCCACACACGGTAGGCAACTAAATGAATGAGCAGAACATCATTTATGTTACCTTTTCAATGTTTTCCTTCCAAGAAATAAAAAAAAATAAAGGACAGTAATTGATGATGAATGTCAAACAAAAAGAAAACAAACCATGTGAAAACCATTACATACTAATGAATCCAGTAAGTGAAGCAGAAGCTGCTGAACCAGAATAAGAAACAGCAACAGAGGTTTAACTGAAAGAAAATTTGCAAAACAAGTAATGTTTTCTTAGTCGCTGTATTTTTACAAAGTTTATTGAATAAATTAATTGCTATTTCTTTGATATTAATCAATACTTACCTGACCTTACATTTAATTGAAATTAATGTTATCGATTTAAGGTGATTATATTGAAATTGATGATTATTTTTAATAATCATTACTAAAATTATTTATATTACAATTAACGATGGAAAAAAGTATATTTTTTATTTCTATAGTTTGACAAATGTCGATGAAAAATTAATAAACATAGACAAAGCATCTACAAAAAAAATCAAATGCATTTTGACCTATCTGATTCCGAATTTCAGGATTCCTTCCGCCAAACAAAAAATAAATTCCGTTCGTCAACAGAAGTTTTTCAATACAATTGCCAATCCAAGTAGCCAGTGCGTTTAAATATTGTATACAAACAAACGCCCAGGGAAAACACGAACGAGTGAACAAGCTAACAAACAAATGGGGGGAAATTCATACCGTTATGAGGTGTTTATTTAAATTTAATCATCTTACGGATTATTTTGATCGGCGGTGGCACCGAACAGGCAGTGATTCAATTATTAACGTCGCGATCGAACCACCAGACGTCGAAATTCGGTGAATCTATTGTCCTCCACAAAGTGAAAGTATGAGTGTGTTTGTGTGTGTTTTTGTGTGTTCAGCGTTGTTCCCAAATAAGTGTGCGTGTGTGCGTTGATCGGCGCCGTTGAGAAATGGGAGAATTTATGAAAATTTCCGTTTGCTACCAAAGGCTGAAGTTGAGGAAACACTTTCTTCCGCTTGTCATTGTGTGGAAAATCATTCTTTTAGACTGTCCGTTGTGAAATTGCGAAACAACCATGGCTAAACTATTCCCTTAAAGAGAGAGCGGTAATTAAAAATCTGTTTTGTAATATCCATATGAAAAGAAAACTCATTTGCATATGCCTGCTCTGATGAAAGTTTCGATGTGCATTTTATGCACCAGCATTGGGCGAATTCTTCCGGAAACGGTTGGCCCCCATTCCTTCCGAAAGCAAATAAAAAAACAACACTTGTCGACTTGAGTGCACGTTAGTGCCAAATATACGAGACCGGCGTGAAAACGAGAGAAATAATTTTATTATTTTTATTCAATTATTGACTATTGTAGTCTCGAGAGAGGGAGCCAATGAACGGCACAGAATATGCTAGAGAACATGCTACTGGGAAGAAAGTTTCCCCAGTAATCCGCACTTCATTTGGGGTCAATTGCAAATCGGTGCACTGTCTTCTCGCAAAAGACATGTGAAGTTTGAAAAACTTGAGTATTCAATCCATTTTACGGTAATAAACAAATTTATTTCTTAAGTATTATTTATGGTTTTGATTTATCTCTACTTTGAGTACAGCAATAGTCGTATTTGCGCCAATATTATTCATCTTCCATTAAAACAGTATATTAAAACAGAAACAAAACTTTGCTTGGTTTGACTTTTTCTGCTTGCTCGATACTATTCATTTTAAAATTATATCAACCTCTTTCTCTATCTCTCGATGAAAATTAATACAAACTCATCAACAGCCGAGTCGGAATCCAAATTATTCAAATCATAATTGGCACCAAACTTTCCGATATTACTCTTAATCGAAATGCCAGAACAGCACGAACCGTGAATAACGATTTCAAAAAACAAAAAAGCACAACGAAATTTTTGTAACGTCTCCATATCTTTATACTCTCTTAATCATTCCTATCACATTTTCTCTTTTTCTTAATAAAACTTTTTAACGTTTTGCCTTTCTTTTCGGTTGAAAACAACGACATTAGGTTATCTAGCAAAGTATTCTTTATCTGCTAGCTACGAACAGTTTTTAGTTTCCTTTCAATTTTTATCCTCATCACCATCTTTCTTTCAAAGCAGAATCTTTCAGTACTTTTTTTTCTCTAACCAGTAATTACTTATCTCACGTAATTTTTAATGCAATTTTTCTTCCGCTCGGTACTCACAATGTATAAATAAAAGTTTATCAATCTCAAAGTTTCGTTCCTTTTGGCCCTTCAGAAAAACGCTTTTCACATTAATAAGAAGAATCGCTCAAATATCAAATAACAATCGAAAACCCAAACCATTTGGTCGGAAAATGATCAACATTAGGATCCTTGGCTCCTCCCCCACTCCGTCTAACGACGACAAAAGCAACAAACCATCCTCAATCAACAACAAAACAATCAAAAAACCAACCACACTGCCTTGCGTGTATATGTGCGTGTCTCTGTCATTCTCTCCTGTTACACTTCCAGAGCTGAAGACGTACCGCATCGCGCAGATATTCGAGAAAGTGAACTCCCTGGACGAACGCAAAAGGTGTCTCCTATGTGGGAAGATAGTTTGCAACGTACGCAATCACTACTACGTGCACTTTCCCGGGAAATACGCGTGCAGTCTATGCACGGCCGTCTATACGCGCAGTGACACTCTGCTAATGCATTGCCGTTCCAAACATCCGGAACTTAACGTGTGAAGATGGTAGCGAGACTGAGACGAATGCCTATTGCCACCACCGGTTTACGCTTGACAGAAGAAAACCCAACCTTCCAGTAGTAGTAAAAGTAGTGGACCAACCAAACGGACGACACACTGCGAACCCTCTCGGCCCAGCGGCTTCTACTATCTTGAAATCTCGTATCTACAAACAATCGATGCGCCCCTCACACATTGAATTCACATCTTCCCTTCTCCAACATCAAATGGTGCCAACTTCATTCTTCGTTTTGATTTTTTCGTTAGAATTTGGTTTCGCTCATTTCCTCATTTCCAAAGATTCTTGCACAGTTTATGTTTTTTTAATAACAAATCGATTCTATCTATACTTGTCCTAACATTTGACCTTGACTGTAGATAAGCTTCCACAAAATCCTATAGAAAGCCCAAATCGTTTCAAAGTCAAAAGGAATGCAATCAATTCGCAAAATATGCCACGGTGAAAGCGCCATCTATCTCTTATTAATGTGAACTAGCGTTTTTCTCGATCAAAAACCAAGTAGGCAACCAAAAATTCAATCATGATTGGACAATTCGCGCGCGCGTGGTGCACAATCGAATAAACCAAAAGTAAAACTGAAAGAAAGATGGCGCTAGAGCAGTTCAGTTGCCACTCAATATGAGTACAGTAAGTAAAAAGACACCAACCAGTCACCATCGTCCTCAAGCTCTGTCTCTCTATCTCTTTCAACCTGTAGCAGCTGCAGTCACAGCAATCAACACCCAATATGCGCCAATGCTCATTCTACTTTTACTCCTTTTCTCACGCAACCACAAACCGTTTGAGTTGACGGTTGAGTCCCATTTTATTTATTTATTTTTGCTCCTTACCAACCCGGAATAGCGAAAACCGTAGCATTGAATCCTAACCAGATCGTTATCTTTTGTTACGAAGCTAAAGAACGAAGTTTTTTTTTCTGCTTATCTTTAACTTATCATTCTTACTTATTCTCTCTCTATCTCTCTATCTCTCTCTCTTTTCTGCTCTTCCTTTCGAACTAATTCTCGCTCTTTTACTTTTTAGTGAAAACAAATTTTTAGTTTGGCTAATACTGTTCTCTAGTTTCTACTCTCCTTTTGAATTTTTAACCAGAAAATACCAAAAAACTCACATTTTGTCCAAGTATTTATACAAAAAAAACTTTTGTATTGAGATAGTATCGTTTACCATTTTATCACGGATCTCTACCCTTCCCACGTTCCTCGAACAATAACGTATAACACATGGCGTTTATCGTAGCATCCTTTCCAAGGATCATCCCGAATCCCCTTTAAAATAAACCCCACATTTAAGCATTGTTTCGCTTCGTTTTGAGTTTTTAGCTGCCCCTCAATCTATAGAAACCATTCGATTCATTATAAGTCCATCAAACTGACCGAGATTTATAAAAATAAAAAATGGCGTGGCACGTATTAGCAATCATATCCCCCCAAACATCCCCACTTCACACATAATCTCCCGATTCCCCGCAAATCCCATATTGATCACACCATCTCCGAACTGAAAACGTGGCGCACGCGATTGATTGTATCCTCTTTGTATTTCTGTATTTCACGGACTCACTCTCTATCCCGCTGTATCTTTCTGTATCTGTGCAGTGGCTCTCCCCTACGGGCCTGTCACTGCGATCATTTTCATCCTACACACATGCTCATCATAAGTTTAATTTAATTTAGTTTTCTTTTTCCATTATGTTTCAATTATAATCAAACTGCGTAGTGCTAGCACACAAAGACTGCTAAAAAAATCAAATTATTTTCCATTTGTTCTAAAAAAAAAACACCCGAACATAATGAACTTCACCAGACGAATGAAAGCTCCGAATTCCGGTCACTCGCGGCACTCGGAGATAAGCCTACTATAATCAAAAACAAATTCATTACCAGTGCCAGTATTGTGAAGTAGACAATTATGATTGAAACAAATTCGCTTGCAACTACTCTGTTCATTAGTTATTCATTTTCTTCTTTATTCGATTTTAATGTCTCCCCGCTAGTCCATTCGAATCCATCGATGCATTAAGCTAGTCGAATCAATCCTCACACAATCTCACCAACCAATCCGCATCCTTGGACCACTCTACCCCACCAAAGCAATACCTTCTATCTGCCCTCTTACTTCATCTACCCACACAAACACACACACACACAAACACCATAGACCCGTTCCTTTCTCTAGTAAGCTACGAGGGGCCCCATACACAAGTTTCTTTGCCCAATCGGTGTGTTTTTGTTCCTCTGTTGGTTGCAGGGCCGGGGGGAGGACAGTACGAGCACCATTTGTCCCGTCACGCGAGCAGCATTCTTACGTCGTGTCTCGTAACGTCACCCGACGGACCAGGTGGAGGTGGCGACCTGTCCCATCATCCGCACTATCCACCGCACCATCAGATGTCCTATCACAACATGTTTACTCCCTCGCGGGAGCCAGGAACCGCCTGGCGCTGCCGTTCCTGCGGCAAGGAGGTCACAAACCGATGGCATCACTTCCATTCGCACACTCCGCAGCGATCCGTATGCCCGTACTGTCCAGCGTCCTACAGTAGAATAGACACGCTTCGTTCACATCTACGGGTGAAGCATGCCGATCGGCTGAATGCACCCAAGTTTGGAACGCCAACCAATTGCAAAATGCAAATGTAAAACCTTCAGAACATCCGGATAACTACAGGGAACAAGGCGAGGCCTACTACTATAGATCAGCGCACGACTCGTCAAGAAGGATGCATATAGACAGCAGCACCGTGTCACGCCTACTATTATCAACCTGCTGAAGCACACTGTTCGTTGGTCCACACACACACATACACACTACGTAAATGTTTGACGTCAGCTACACAAATCAAATGAAATCAAAAACAAAAACATCGTATCGTTTCAATGTCCAACCGTGGAGCCTAGCTTAACGATGCCATAAGAAATTATTATTTTCAAGTCAAGTTCCTAATTAAGGCTTTTAGTTAACGAATATCTAAGATACCCTGTGCTGTTCGGAGACCTAGCCAGAAACTGGCAAAAACCCCGTTGGTTAATGTTTGATGTGTTACCAAATACCCAGAGCTGTGAGCGCGGTAAGTCGAAATCTGCAACCACCAAAACAGCAGATTTTTGTCGAAGCAAAGCAAAGAAAAAAGGTGAAGAAATGTGACAGTGTTCAAGTTAAATAAATTTCATTACGCATAAGAAACCTACACTGAATGGTAACATAAGATCACACTTGCTATGTAAATCCTATCAAAACATGTGCGTTCTCAAACGCAAAGAAAAAAAAACACATTTCTTGAATTTGCCTCCATCAACGTAATCAATTGATCGAATGTTTTACTTCAACCACATTGTATGATTTCATATTCATTGTTTTTGTGTTAATTCCGAGAGAGCTAGAGAGAGAGGCCTGTATCGACATGCGGGAAGTCTACACGCAATTTTTTCTCCCCAAAAAACAAAAAAAAAAAACAATAGACGAGTGACATTAATACCAAAATCTGCGGATAAATGCAAATCAATGTGCACGCGCAAACTCCCTCCTTATCCGAGTGCAACTTGATGTCAATAAATTTCAATAATATTGTAAAAATTATCGGCTCCGGCCCAGAACGCGTGCCGGCAACAATATTTATGTGAGAGAGGGCCGAATTTTTAACCCTGAAAGGGAAAACCCCCCCAAAAATTGCAGGCCGGCAGCAGTGGTAAATTAAAATTCACGAATATTAACGATGTCCTGGCCCGGGATCCGCTTTCGGGATTACCCTCTTTGGGAACGGAGAAAGTGGGGAGTGATGCCCCATTTTGGGATTCATTTACTAACTTACGGAGCTATTTTACTTAAATTGAAAACCATTTGTTCGTTGTTATTTAATCATGAAGGTTGAATGCTCCTGATAGATTAATAATGAACCTTAAGTGCTTAATTTTAGTAAACAAAGCCCCACTCTTGAGCCAAATTTTAAACAGTGGATGAACTTCAAACTGTCAGTTCACAGGACAGTAGAGAAATACTTCGTCGAGTCCCACCTCACATTTTCGTTTACGTGGATTTGGAATTTCAATTTAAAAAATGTTTTGATAGTTTTTAATGTGGGGATGTAGTCACTCTGTGATACCTCGAGATTTCCAAAAACTCAAATTTTGAAAACTTTGATTAAGGCTTGCTTACAATTGATACGTTGCGTTTGAGTTTGTGTGTTTTTGACAATTTTCCCATAGGTTTTCTGTCGAAGTAATGTCCACGGAACGCAAAGGTACTTGTGGGTAATCCATTAGTTCGTTAACATTGGTTAGCAATATCATACTCGAAGTCTTTACAGTTTTCATTGTTTGTGTTTTGGAAAACTTGACGTGATACGTCGAATAAGTACACGAATGGTTTTTAAGCAAAATGCCGGATATCCTGTTTAGAGGCCGTGATCTTAACGCCGAAACTAACTTCATTAGGGCCTAACTGACTACTAAAGTAAACAGCTTCTTCCGTAAATTTCTCGTGGCACAAAGGCTACCCATGTAAGCCTCGAATTCTATCGGATTTGAGAACTCTTCAGGCTTGCCCACAATAAATACGTTTGCGTTAATTTGAATGAAAACCTATGGAGAAACTGTCAAATTCACGCAAACGCATCCGCGACGTATCAATTGTGGGCCAGCATCTTCGAAATGACCGTGGCGGATGGATTAGGCGAGTTTTCAATGACGAGATATTCGAGGGAAGAGCCATTGTTTATGTTTGTCACTAACTGACAAACATTTCCCCCAATGAAAAATCTTTGTCGAATTTTCTAATGCTTTGTTCATACTACAGTGTTGTAACATGATACAAGGCTATCTTGATGACATATGCCTTGTAGATACTTTTTCAAAACAGCCTTGTATTATGTTGCAACTGCATAGTCTGAACAAATCATAAGATTTGCAGGTAAATAACAACAATGAACAACCATAAATCGCTTTCATTTGTAAAGTCAACGTGCAGCATAATACAGACGTGTGCACGGATGAATTTTAGTTCAAACACTATAGGAACTGGACAGGAAAATGGCGAATGATTAATTATTCGAGAATATCTGGTATTCACCTGGTGTCTAGCATTTTTGTCACTGTCAACGAAATTTAGAAGTAGAGACACATATGTCAGCTGTTAAGACGGAGCTGCTTAGCTGTTCAAACTTATTTTTTAAGAGAGATGTTAAACTTTTAAGCAGACATTTTTTCAAACAAAAATGATGAAATCCAAAATAATGCTTGCAGTCAATTCATTAGACTTGTTTTCAAATATTTCATTTATGCTCTACACACAGTAAATTTCAGGATCGTATACAGCTATTATTTTACCCGGTGTCTCAACTAGCATTTTCTGTCCTATCATTTGGGTCACTGTTCTGTTTAAAGCTTTGTTCAGACCACAGACTTGTAACATAATACAAGGGTGTTTTGAAAACTGTCTACAAGGAAAATGTCATCAAGATAGCCTTGTATTATGTTATAACGCTGTAGTATGAACAAGGCATAAACATATTTTGGAGAGAAGTGTAAGGCCAGGCGCCCACTGATGTGGCGGAGGTGTGACATCTGCTAGCATGCCAAAATATCTTGTCGGCGTTCGCCTCACGCAACAAGACTTTGACTCGATATTTTGATATGTTATGTGATGCCACACTTCCGCCACATTAGTGGGCGCCTCGACTAAGGCTTTTAAGCAAAATTTCTTTGCTTTGAATTAACATGACAAAATCCAAAATAATGCTGCAAAACTTGTCAATACATTAAACTTGTTTTCAGAGACTCACCATACATTAACTCTAAGACCTTCCCCAAATACATATTTGTCTTGGCTCGTCGTACTGCACATCGGTCCCAAGCTCGGTCCCAAGCTCAATGATTCGCCCCTCATCTCCACCCTTCTCAATTTTTCAAAATACATAGTGAATCAAACAACAACCAAGATACTCGTACCGTTCGCGCCCTTCCCGGCTCACTCCATTTCAAACCTATTCACTTTTTTCTCTCTTCACTACAGTTGAAAATTTGATATAAATGTTCTAAAAAACTGTTTGAGCTAATGCCTTGTTCGTACTACAGCGTTGTAACATAATACAAGGCTATCTTGATGACATTTTCCTTGTAGATAGTTTTCAAAACACCCTTGTATTATGTTACAAGTCTGTAGTCTGAACAAAGCATAAGCCCAGCATCGAAAAAAGTTAAGGTTGTTTGTCATATGTTAAGATAGATTTGTCGTGGCGGAAAATGCTAGTGGAGACGCCGTGGCAGACATTCAGCCAATACGGTCTGTCCACTAGCATTTTCTTCTTCTAATATTTGCGTTACAGTCAAAGAATATGGCGAATGGAGACTCATATGTTCGATTTTAAAACGGATCTGATCAGAAACAATTTCAAACATCAATGTTAGAATTTTAATGACAGACTAAATTTTAATGACTCCAGGATCGTGTTCTGCAATTGTTCAAATTTTATTTAAAAAAATGTCTTAATAGATCTGTCTGAGGTCAACACAGAAAATTCTAGAGAAGACGCTTGGTAACATTGCCCCGTTCTTTTGTTAAATTCTCGTCAGTGCATGAATTCATATTCACCCACGCATATCCGAGTGCACGGGTGAATTTTAGTTGATGAAAATTTGAGGGAGCGGGGCAATGTTTACTAGAAATGAATTCCAGGTATTCAGAAATAATGCCCCGCTTTACAGTAAGATTTTCGTTAGTGCATGAATTCAATTTCACCCGTGCTCTCGGTCATTTGGCATAAATTTATGTCAAAGAGAACTAAATGTTAAATCCTGCATTCTATGAGTGCTCATGGCCGCCGCAGTTTGGCTAACTTTCTGGTATTTTTTGACATTTGGCTTGTGTTGTTTGATGTTCACTAGTGCAAACATAAACTTATTAAAGTTTATTAAATAATCTGATGTAAATTAGCCACATTGAATTTCAAAACATTACCTTATTAAAGGGTGCACGGTTTAAAATCCGCGCACACAAAATTCATTCTCAACATTCGAGTTTTCATCCGATTATCACAAAATTCTCAGGGAGTACAAAACAAACAATTAAAGTTAGTTTTGGCATCATTCATTTAATTTATTTCGCCTTTATATCCGGAAGCAGTGCTGTAAATAGTCATTTCGGCCCAATGCGCTAAATTTGCCAACAACTCGTTCCAAAAGCTGATTTTCACAATAGCACGTATGAAGAAATTGTTGTGCTTGATTATATTCATAAATTTGGTTCAATATGTATTATTTTAACTGGAAAACCAAAGACGTGAGAGCGCAATATCTGAATATTCAAATGATATTCATCGTTGAATATCATTTGAATATAACAGTGAATATAACCCTTTCAATATACCAGTTAGGGCACTGTTAAAAAAAGTTGTAGAATTTGTCAAGAGCTAAAATAATACCATACACCGTATTCATAAATTGAACTGTTGAACCAAGTTATCGGTAAATTTATCCAATTGCACAAAATGACTTTTTACAGCACTGTCCGGAAGCATGAACCTTGACCCCATCCATAAGGTTCTGCACGACCTGAGAATCGACAGTTATATGCATATTAACCCACGATTTCTTCATTTCTTGTACATTCTTCACCACTTTAGGTCGTTTTAGAAGGTGCTCCTTCAGAATGGCCCAGTTTTTTTTCTATTGGGTGCAGTTCCAGAGTGTTTGCGGGGTTCAGATCTTTCGGCACGAAATCGACATCATTCGCCTTATACCACTCTAGCACGTCCTTCGTGTAGTGGCATGATGCCAAATCCGGCCAGAAGATAGTCGGACCGTCGTGAACCATCAGGAGAGGGAGAAGCCGCTTTTGGAGACACTCTTCCAAACGCACCTGTCCATTCATGGTGCTTGCGGTATCAAAAGGTGTACTCCGCTTACGGCAAGTACAAATCGCTTGACAAATTAAGAACTTCTTGGCGAACTTCGACATCTTCTGTGTCCAGAGGTTTTCGGGAACATCACACTGGTTTCCTGGAATCTGGTTGAAGTCCGCCTTCACAAATATCTCGTCATACATTACGCAGCAGTGTGGTTTCGTTAACTGCTAGTCGTACAGCTTCCGGGCATGGCTTTTTGCGGCCGTATTATGTTTCTCGTCACGGTTTGGGGACTTCTGAACCTTAAACGTAGGTAGTCCAGTCCAGTTTTGGTATTCTGCACGAAAGTTTTGCTCACATGCAACTTTTAGCCACATCTAGAACTGAGGCGTTCGGTTTCCGTATAAAGGCCCCAACCACGCGTTTGTGGTCGTTCTCGTTGACCTGACGACTTTTTTTTCGGATCTTCACTTCCGATCAACAGTCTGACGTACTTCGAACCGTTTTATGATTTCAGACACCGTGGAATTCGCGATTCCCATCTTTTTTTCCGATGGCACGATGCGACAGATCCTTTTTCTCAAGGTACTCGTGCAAAACACGCACGCACTGTTCTTTCGTCGCCATTTTGAAAACTTTTGGCCACCTGATAAAATCAACTCACAAAATGTAAACAATACACATTGAACTATATCTACGCAAAATTTTAATTAAATTTACCCAACGGATAAAAAGTTAGAGCAATTTGAGTGTGTGCGTATTTTGAACGGTACACTCTTTAAATGCCATGATTGCAGTCACAACCACTTCTAATGGTTTGCTCATGGTTACCGTAAATGTTTCATTGTACAAGTTTCATTGTACAACATTATGAAATTTATTTGTGAATGCATTGAATATGCTAAATATTACTTTAATATATGTATTATTGACTTTAATATTGACTTGCATTGTCATTTCGTTTTTCAAATTATTTTTCATAACTTATGGTTTCCAGTGGTTTATTCACTTAGTCCTGTTCTATTTTCCACTTTTGAATGATTCATATTACCGCGGGATTAGATCAGTAAATCGAGATCATCCGGATTAAGAATCCATGAAGAGTAACCAAAATAATAATTTGAATAGGCGCGCTATTTATTATTTTATAGATATAACTTATGATTATTATACACAAACAACAGTCATAAAAATCATAAGGCGGTTTCTGATACTGATAAGTATGAGTTGAGAAAATCATTACGACTAACTGTGGAAACCAAAGTTATGCAATCAAAATACAATGTGCTCATGCAGTTTCATAAGGCAAATCTTATATCAAATTTGACCGTTTACAGGTCAGAGCGCACAAGCCAAACGTCAAACCATAACCCTGCCAGAAAGTTGACTGAATAAAACTTGTTGACGTTTAATCACCTTTCTTCGTCTATCTCACAAAGGTGAATCGATTTTTTGTATTCCCACTATTCCCCTTCTTGCTTCCACTCATAAGATTCATATTGTCCATAAGTATACGTGGATTAAGTGTCAAAAAAACAAACTCGATTACAGCGGCCATGACCGCTTGCAAAATGCTGGAAAGGTACGCAAGTGCACCCTAAACGCATTGAAACTTTCTCTTATTGATGCTGAGAACCATGTTCAAAATCAACCTTTCTGTTTTTGTTTTATTCAAAATTGACTGATGTGAAATCGACAAGGATATTTCTATCGAGGCGTGTCACGTTGAATGTAGGAAAATGTTCGTTTTGCTTTTATGCAATACATCCACGCTTAGTAGAAAGAAAGAAGATGGAAGAAGATTTTAAATATTTACTGCCAAAAGATGGAAAGCGATGCAAGTTGATGAACTCGTGAATTCTGCATTTTTCAAAAGTTGCTAGCGTGAGATCATCTTGAATCTAGATTTGGATGTGGTACACCTCCAGATATCTACACAAAAAAAAAAAAAATGAATTTCAACAGACGCGTAACATTTCCCCTCGTTTAATTGTGCACAAGGTTCCCTCAGCATTACAAACAATCAATAGGCATCTAGCGATTTAAAATTGGCTCAATGCTGGTAACCCCATTGATCCCAAATACATTTTGCCCCTTGCACCTTGCAAAACATTCTTGCACTTTTCGGTACAAGAATCTTTGTTTTTGTTTTGACTCGCAGTGTTATTTGGACAGTATATTTGAGGTATTGTTTTTCTTCATGACTATCCAGCCGCTGGCATAACCGTTGACAATTGGGTTCGTATGGCACTTCCATATTGAGATTTGAAATTCCATGGCTCTTGAACAGAGTTGCTGCCAATCACCTAGACTCAGCTAGGCTAGTTTGTCAATAGCTCAGTTCGGAAGCTTAATAAAAAAAAAAGTGTTTAGCACTTCATCCTAGCTACAACTTTGTCAATCAGTGCATTGCTCTAACTTTCATATCAATGGTGGGAGATCGTTCAGTTTGTCTTACATTCGCCGTAAGACTCGCTATGAGTCTTACGGCGATTGAATGTCGAAAAAATCCTCTCTTTCTGTCTCACCATAGTTAAGTAAGTTAGAGAAATGCATTGTTTGATAAAGTTGTAGGTGAATGTTTATCATACACTATTTTATGATTTCCAGTTTCTGAAATGGACAATTGACTAACGAGTCTATCTGAGCCTAAGAGAGTCACAGCTAGCTTACTCTTGAAGTGTTGTGTACCCAGGTAACCAATAAGCCTTAGCATATGCAGTTAATCAACCCTAAATCAGCATTTCAGATGCTACAAGCATTATATTAGCATCTTGAATGCTATCTGTTGTAAAGTTTGATTTCAAATGCTATTGAAATGCTTGTAGCCTGTAATAAGCATTTCGAATGCAAAATTGCATTAATGAAGCATTACCATAGCATTGCAGTAAAGCAGCCGTATATTGGGCCAGAAGCGGCATTTATGTTGCATTTAAGGCGACTTATTGCTTGATAGGCTGCCGTTAAGACGCTTTGGAACCTTCGTGATTGAGAATCAGTTTCCAATGTTCGGGATGGCGTAGGGTGAAGTACGAATTAAGTTCCTCGCAAACTTCCATTCGAAATATTACGAGTAAAGCGTTTTCTTGAGGCAGCGAAATCATGATAACTCTCTCCCAAGTAAAGATGTCCCTCTGTTAACTTCTAAATGACATTTCCATTTTCTGGCGTTTTGGTACGAAATTAAATACATCAAGTAATATTGGTTGTACTATTAATTAACCAGTCCAAGATATATCGGGCCCCTCCAATAAGACTTCGTCTTTTAGACAAAAGGTCACATACGAAGGTACGCTTTATTTTTGGTTAGCAATAAGGTAGCAAAGGTTAGCTTTTGTTTCCAAAATTTTATTGAATACCCCAAGTAACCACAAGCATTATATTATTGCTCTTATTCAACCCAAAATCAACATCATTAATGCGGGATCACATCAATTCAACAGATGTCAAGTAATGAAGCGTTAGATTAGCTTTAAGAATGTAATAATGCATTACCAATGCAATGATACATTACCAATGCAATAATGCTACTTTAGCAATGTCTTATGGCATTACAAAAGATATAGCATTAGTTCGATCTTAGTGGGGCCCTTTTCAGCTTTGATCCAACTTCAATGATGCACTAGACGTAATGCATATGCCCTATATATGCAAGCTATTATAGCCTCGTGGTTACTTGGGACGTTTACAGTTCATAGCAGTAGTTTCGTCCCGAGGGGTGCGAGTCTATCTGATGCAGTAAATTTTTAAATCCCATGTTTAAAAATGCAGTAGATTCTTAGTAGATAGAAGAAAGATTAGTGAGGATTTTCAAGATTTATAGTAAAATTTATTCAAAACATAAAACTCGACAGAACGCGTTTGTGAAGCTGAACGATTAACGAAAGGAAGTCCCTCGAAAGAGAATTTATCGAATTACCAAAAGCGTTTTCAAATGTTTGTCGATAAATACCGATCAAGAGCAGTGCTGTAAATAATCATTTCGATTCAATGCGATTTGTTTGCCAATATCTCGGTCATGGAACGATTTTTCTGAACATCATGTATGATAAGATTGTTGTGTTTCATTATTTTCTTAATTTGTATCATAATGTATTACTCTAACTTTGACATCTAATGCGTGAGGACAGAACATCGGGATATTCAAATGATATCCAAATGATATCCACCATTGAATATTCATTTGAATATTAAAGTGAATAAACAACTTTTGATATTGTGGGAATTTCCCTCTAGATTAACTTGTATAATTGATCAAAAGCTACACTTTTACCGTATTCTGGAATCTAGCTCCTGAAACAAGTTATCGGATAACAATCTAACTAAGTTGAATTGATTATTTACAGTACTGATTAACAACAAGAGTGTACCGAGAATAAACACCAGATGTTCACGGTTAACGAATTTGGCCACGCCCTCCTGACAAATTTGCTTCAGGATATGTATGCACCTGCGCATTTGTGCCGTGAAACTTGGATAACGCATTCAAGCGTATTTTTTTCCTTGTTGGGGACGTTCTGCCTCTGCAACCGTGGATTTGATTTATTGTGACGTAATCTTCAAGCTTACATCGTTGCCTGAAAGCATGAACTTTTCTTCATAGCATGGTGGTGATGATGAAAGTGATTCAGTAGCTAGATTCCGGAAGGACGAATCTGCTTTTCTTGCTAAGATCCTCATCATTAATTTCTTTCAAATATCAAAGGGTTTTGTACCTTCGCACACACCTTTGAAATTATCGCCGGCTTCGTTATTTTCTTACCAAAATCTGAACAGCTAAACTCTTTGGCTAAGGCAATTCCGCCAATAATAAAAGTTTTCACTGAGCTGTGACGTTCAGCAAATTACAAGGTGGCAAAAAATACCCCACATAAATGTTGCAATTGCTGCAATAATATCTTGAAAAAACCGAAAATTTCGGAAAGGTATTTTTATGAAATAAAAGAAGTGTTTGCGAGCAACTGGCTGCACACGGGTTGCTCGAAAGCATATTTATTTATCTTCATCGCTGTACATTGCCTCGACAATTGAAGCAACTATAGGTTCTTTATTCAAGTTTCTTAAACTAGTAATATTGCTGGGTGGTAACCACAGGGAGCCGCAACGCTGTCGGCCACGGTTTGTACCTAGATGAAAATTCTTGATTTGTTTTTTTTAATATGAGCAATCAACGGACTCCAATTTCACATTCATCAACTAATACACTATATACACCTGATGTGTTGCATTTTTGTCTTCAGCCAATGTTGCATATTTTCTTATCCTACACTGAAAAATAATTTCGGTTTATATTACGAAATCGATAGTAGGACTAACGAATCTATTCGTTACTTTCTGCAACGAAACTGATTTGAACTTTTTATGAAACTACCTTCGTAATTCATGCCACTCGCGCAATTGTCAAAAGCACGAAGCATTTGTTGCCACAGAAAGAACAATACCTTCTTATTTTGATTTTTTTGTAAACTTCAATGAAACGTTTCTCTGGTGGTTGCATGAATTACTGACAGATCTACTTTATCGACTCGAAATGCAATTGAGAAAAAAAAAAGCGTAACCAAGTTGGGTTGTTCAGCGTTTTTTTTAATGTTTCTGACTTGGTATTCAATCCTGTATTTTTGCAAAGAGCTGTTATTGAATCCGTGGTTTATCTCAAGACCATGGTAACTCGTGAGAAGATACTTGATTAACCAGAATAAAGTTAAAGATCTTGACAGGGCTTTAATTTTTATTTTGAGATGAACTAATGATTTCCGCTCATCCCAGCAGCAACACCAACATGCATGAGTACGGTAAAAGAGAAGCAGCGATTGGCTGGTCTTCACGAAATCCATTTCGTACATTATACAAAAAGGTATTATGATAGCATTTCACCAGATAAAAAGCAATATGAATGTTTCATACAATATACGTTCTATGTACAAAATCCATGTTTACGAAAGGAGGGAAAGCTAATTTACGAAAATAAAGTGTAGTCACGAGCATTTACTTGATGATTGCCCACACACTAAGAAAATTTTACAGTATTCGGTAATTTACGATTTTACCGGATTTCGGTTAAATTTTACAGTATTTCGGTAAAAAAATTACCGGAACTTGTCAAATTCCACCTTATTGTCATAGCGCCCTTCGGCCGTAGCGGCAGCTTGCCAAATCTGACAAGAACTTAACTGGACCTTTGTGAGCCTACACACTTAGAAAAAGTTTACAGTATTCGGTAATTTTTTACCGAACTTTCAACAGCTGAACGTTCGGTAATCCGATTTGCCGGATTTTGGTGAAATTTTACAGTATTCCGGTAAAAGAATTACCGGAACTTGTCAAATTTTACCGAAATCCGTTAAATCGGATTACCGAACGTTCAGCTGTTGAAAGTTCGGTAAAAAATTACCGAATACTGTAAAATTTTCTAAGTTTGTAGTACACTTTTCTTGATACAGTTTTGCTTGTACAGCTTCAGTTCATCGCTTTTTTTTTAATGAGGAAAAGCTTGTTTTTGCGTCTGCAGCGGCCGATTTCTTGTCTGATCATCAACTCCTTGGGTTTACTGACAGCATCACCGTGCTGTGTTCTTACAAAAAAAAAATTTACTCTGGGATCCTTGTTTGAAATCCATCTTGACAAAGGTTTGGTCGTCCATGAGAAGAGTATCCTCAGTACTTCGTCAGAACCAAGTCGTGCAACTTCCGAGTGCGTGTTCTTTTCTCTAGATTTTACTTTATCGTGCTGTTTGACTGCTTGGACATACGGAATAAACGGTTACCTGCTTGTAGATCGAATCTCCGAACGATATTTCGGTTGGCACCGTATTTTTTGGTGACATTCCGATTCAAGAGTTTAGAGTTTCCAATAATCGACATCACCAACTTCCAGTTCAGCTGCCGATCCATAGTTCCAGCACGACGTTTGCTTTCCAATTTTCCACACCCTTTCAATCATGGAGCTGCCTGAGAAATTAGAGGTTGGCTCACTATAGTGAAATGAACTAGTTCTCCTGAACGGTTCATCTGACACTTAGCTAATCGGATCAGCATGTTGAGACTTCGGAAATACCTGTGTGTTTTTTAATGGAAATATTCGATTTATTATGAAAACAGTGAAAAAAACACTGTATTACACTTTAATGTTTTACCAACTTAATTTGCGAAATAATGTATTCTACGTTTTTCACAAACCAGTTGCCCTGGTTTAGAAATGATCTTCTCACAAGAAAATGAATCGCTGAAAACCATTGTTAAGCGAGAGCGTGACAGAAAAACTTTCATCTGCATGTGAATTTTAATTCTACTCTCGCTCTTTTCATGGTAGTTTTGCACGTTCGTCTAGTTTAAGGAAAAATTTAATTAGACGATGTACCCTTCCATCTCTTTCCTGCTCTCGCTCAGTCATTACAACTAGTTTTAGCAGTTGTTGAGTAGCTCGATAGTCACATATCGAAGGTGAGGTGAGCGGGTGTACTACCACTCAATTAAAAAGAGCATTAGGCACTCGTTCATTTGGTTGAGCTAGTTCGTTAGCTCAGTTCATGAGCGGATTGCACACCTCTAGTAGAAATAGCTATTTTAAATTTTTCCTCGTTTTTTCGTGGGTGTCCAGAATCAATGTTTGTCTTCCATCTAACATACCTTTTTAAATACTGCACGTGCTGAGATGAAACTTATAGCACTGAAACAAGTGTACTTTCAAAACAAATCGCTGTCAACATTTCAACATTCCAAAAACGATCACCTGTGGTTCTGCTATAAAGGGTGTCTCACAATAGGTGCCACTAAAACAAAATGGGATTACAGCAAAACAAATCAACCAAATCATAGCATTTATTTTTCATTTGAAAGATACATGTTATAGAAATATACCATATTAATTCAATTCGAATCTGTCACCTTTTTCCTTAATAATTTTGCGCAAACGCTTTGTAAACCCATCGCAGGTGGCACGCGCCAATTCCTGAGGAATTTGGTCCCAAATATCAACCAAATGTTTCTTGAATCGATCTAAAGTAAGCTCTTTCGTACGGCCTATGTGTTGAAGCATATAACCCCAAACAAAATAGTCAAGTGTGTTGAGATCCGGTGAAGATGCAGGCCATTCTTGTGATGAAATCGGGCAAATTTTCCGCGCACCACGCTTGTGTCTTCTTTGCCTTGTGCGCGGGAGCTGAGTCCTGTTGGAAACAATAAGGTGTATTCCCATACAGCGTTGAAGCATGAGGAAGCAGATGGTTCTTCATAACCTGCTCGATGTAATATTCAGTGTTGATTTTTACGTTTGGTTCTATGAAGTTGAAATAATCTCCTTCTTCTTCTTTCTTCTGTAATAATGAGGCTTTCAGCCTAAGGCATGTTCACCACTGCACTCATCAACATATGAGGTGGGACCAACGGCTTAACTTCTCTTCCGAAGGAAGGCGTGGAAAGACCAACCTCGGCTGGGATTGAACCCAGACCCACTGGGGTACCAAGTAATAGTCACGCTTACCGTTACACTACCGGCGCTGGCTACGTGACGCCAGAAAAATTAGAAGAATGATTAGAATGCGGTTTGCAACCGATTGAGTGGGGTGGAGCTGAATCGATACTTTAAACCACCCTACTACTTACTTCTATTTTGGGATGCTCCATTCCCACTTTTAAAGTGCTGTGTGGAATTCAACTGTGTGTTTTTCTTTACTAGCGAGATATTCAGTCACGGTGCTGGTTCATCTCCCTTTGTTGTTACATAAACAACTTTTGAAAAAAAATGTGTGACTTGGTTCCGTGGGTGAGATTAGGACTCGTGACTTTGGCGAGAGCGGTATGAATGTTACCCACTACGCCAAGGTCACCCCCAATGAAACTGACTTTCAAAGATAGTATTTAGGGCATTTTCCCACTAGTATGAGCTAACGAAACTCAAATTCAAGCCGGAAGGAAAGCATCAAAGATTATTTTTTTTAGAAGGAGCGTTTTGTAGCATTCACACCTCTCTACACTACGGCACTGCAAAATGACAAAACCGGAAATGTAAATATTTCGACAACAAAATAAAAGGGCCTTTTCCACATATACACACCCACACACACACACACACATTCGGAAACTCGAAAGAAGAGCGAAGAAGAAAAACCATCAGTCACGAGCCCCCAAACTCGATACACCCACCCACGCATTGATGCGAACCAATTTTCATCACTTTTGCAGCCGCGGCTCGAAATGCGCATTTTCGAACAGGCAGGGAAAGGTTAATTATCGACCGATAATTCTTTCGGCATGCGGCAGCCGCGTGGGGCTCGAGACGAATTAAAAATTCTCGGCTGGCCATCATTATTATAATGGGAATGACCAGACAGACCGACCGGTAGAAAACTGCTCGATCCCTAGGGGAGTCGAGTGGCGGACATCGAAGCTCGGCCGATTCATCCGTCATTTGGCGGGGTGGTCAGTTAAGGTTTTTTTTTTTGGGAAGCAGAATATCATTTTTTTTTTCGTTCCAACCCCGGTTGCCACGTCGGTTGTCCGTTACTCATCCAAATACAAAAACAACTACAACCTAGTGAAAGTAGTGTTTATTTGAATGGTAATAATGAGATTTTTGCACCTGATTTCGTGTTAAATTAAGCAAATTGAATCAATCATTTGCTGCGGTATGCGACATGGTTGAAAATTTGTCTGTTTTTTGGTGACCTGTAGATTGGGTGGGTGAAAATGAGGGAGAAGTTACAATGTTTAGGGGGCAATCAATGATATGTTAAGTGGTTTTTTATGAATATTAACATATCATGGAAATTATCTAACTGTAATGTAAGCCGGGTTTTAAAAAAAGTGGAATGGAATTGAAACGGGTTGAGCCTAGAATCGCGTTGAAAAAAATGATAAGTACGAAAATTGAACAATTCCGTACATCCTTGCACAATGCAACCCTTTACAAACGCTGATGGCCGCATGAATTCGACTAACTTTCTGCTAGGCCACATTCGATTTGACGTATGGCTCATACCGTTTGACGTTTTATCGCGAATATTTAGAAATTTGCCGAGGAAAATGTCTGAATACATGTGATTTTTGTGTAGGAAAAGCAACAATATTTAAAAAGTAATTATTATAAAATGTGAAGTGGCAAAACACGTTTTTATCAGCGTATACATGTCTACCTGTGCTGCTGCACGCTGCCTGAGAAATAACTGCAACCGTTAAATAAAATCAACGTTGCTAAACCGCCTGTCAGAAATGCAACTAATGTCGTTTTCGGTTATTGCCAGCGCGGAACTGGGTTCACCCTAGGTCCGCCCTAACAGCTGTCAAAACGTTTTTTTTTATTCAATCCGGCCCAACATCGATGAGCTTCGCTCTCAACTTTTTAGAGGTCCAACCTGGATTCACCAACACACAAAAACATGAACAGTTCTGTTACAGTTACTGTCAAAATAAAATGTTAATGTTTGTTATGTTTATGTTTTGTACTAATACCATCAGACTGACTCGCCTCTCGATCCGTTTTCTTTCGGTAATTGCGAGTCAGAGTCAGACCTGACCCAGGTTTAAAACCAAAAACGACATAAGAATAAGAAAACGAACCCATGTGGGGAGTGTGCACCTAAAAACAAAATGAGCGACTCCATCTACGATGAATCGAATTTTTAATTCTGTTGTTTTTGAGATGTCCGCAGCAATTTGCGATAAGGGCGAACATGCAGAATATAAACAGAAGGGGAATGATGATATTGCAGGAATATTGCAAGTAGAATTTCATATCGTAATTTACGAATGAACGTATAAATTCAAATACAATCTAACATACAGACAGAGAACAAAGCTAGCTTCTGTTTCATATATAATACTGATGGAAATTCGTTCGTTTTTCATTGAAATTTGCTCATTTTTAATATTCGCCTTTCAATGCTAGTATGTTTGATTACGCCACAAGTACTGGAAATAATTGTATCGCCCTGTACTATTCACCCAGTTTTTGACATTTTCATATGTTTCGCCTTTTAATTTTCGCCGTTGTCTTGATTATTTTGTCAGTATCGCCTTTTACTTAACGCCAGGTTTATGTTTTGATTTAAATTACGCCTTTCACTTTGTCAACAATCAATAAGGCGTAAACCGTAAAGTAAATTGTTTTGATAAAAAAATAACTCAACGCCCTTTGCGAAAACAATATTTAATGAACAAAATTAAATCACAATCAGGACAAAAAGATCAAAACTCATGATTTATTGGCAATAATTATGCATTGCATTGAAAAATCATTTTGTTTACATTTTGCAAGTAAGCCCTAATTGCAAATTGCTCCGGATGTGCGCAGGCTTAGTAGATTTAATGAAGATTGATGATGGTTTTCAGGATGCCCTGTATGCAACTAGATACAGTTGGACACAAGAGAAGCAAAAACATTTTTCCAGATTAATTCCTCAAACACCCCAGCATGAAACTATGTTCAAGCCTCGCAAGTGTGAATATGCGTTGTCTTCGTTCGTTGCTTCTGAATAGCAAATGGTCTACTTTGGGTCATTCTACGTGAAGTGTCCAAATACCTACAAATGTGTACCAAACTTGGGGGATTTCTTCATCTACCACCCTTAGGGGATATTCATAAACCACGTAGACTTTTCTGGGGAGAAGGGGGTTTGGCCAAAGTCTACGCTCCATACAAAATTTCAAAAAAATGTATGGAGAAAAGTCTACGAGGGGAGAGAGGGAGTCTGAGATTTTCAAAATTGAGTCTGCGTGGTTAATGAACAGGCCCTTATGTAAAAATCCCAGTTTTTGTGTCGATCGGACCATCCCTCGGCCCATGGAACCAACCCCGTTTTTTTTTAAATTTTGAAAAAATGCATCTTCGAGACCATTATATTTGAAAACGGTTTGTAGAATGCTTTTTAAATTAAATTGTTCAAAGAATCCAGAAAAATATGATTTTTGGGCGGCAGTGTTGCCGAAAATGCTTGTTTTGCACTTACAAAATCAATTGCGTTTTTCATCAAATGAGTATAATTTAATTTAAAAAAAAAACTTCAATCCAATGAAATCATCAACAGCTCTAGATATTCTGAGCCGTTCTGGAGTTACAAAGAAGTCCTTATTTGTCAATATTTTTTTTCAATAATCCTTACCTTCTTATGCCAATAAATTTGAAACTATAATGTTTTAAAACAATCGGCTAGTTGCTTTTTTATGGAATCTATTAAAGCAATTCTGAAAAAATACTGTTTATGGGAGGCAATGTTGCCAAGAATGTTTTTTGACATTATAAAATTAAATTGCATTTTTTGTCAAATGAGTATAATTACCAGTCAAATTACCATAAAAGCACGATAACTCTGATCCTAGGTCAACCAAAATAAACAATAGAAATTGTTTAGAGCAGTGCTTTAGATCAAACCTATCAGTTCAAAGGCTCTGTTATCAATGCATTCAATCAGTGGAAGTACGGAGTGTCGAAACGTAGTTATAAACATTCAAAAATTGAAATAAATCTAAAGACAATTAGCTAACTTTCAAAGCGATGTATTATATTACAGCTTAACATGACAAAATATCAATTAAACTAACAAATTAATCAGATTGCTCGGTATTTTATTCGGTAATAAGATCGTACTTTAGCCTCCATCCGTCCATCAAGTTCTGTACAGTGATTTTTGTGCACTTCCTAGACGCTGCTGACCAGTTTTTCTTGAAGTCTGACATGTTGAGGGCCATTGCACCTGCCTTTTTGAGGTTCCGCTTGACGATTGCCCAATATCGTTCGATAGGTTGCAGTTGGGGACAGTTTGGTGGGTTGATATCTTTTTCAACGAAATCAACGTTGTTATCAGAAAACTACTGTAGAGTTGATCTGGCATAATGGGCAGAGGCCTGATTCGGACAGAAGAGTTGTGTAATCTTATGCTTCCGATGTAGTGGAAGCAACCTCTTCTGCCATCACTCGGTTGAACTCGGTATATTTTAGCATTTATTGATGCTTTTGTGAAGAAAATGGAAGATCGCAAGCCGCATGTGCAAATTTCTTGCCAAACGAGCACCTTCTCGCCAATTTTTTCCGTCACAACAGTCGTATTTGAAATTGGGACATTTTGCTCAAACGATTTGGTGTAGAATTGAGGTGCCGACTGGGAGGAATTGTCTAAAATACGGTTGTTCAGCTCTCGGGCCCTCATTTTGGCACTACACTTCTACTTCGGAGATAGCTTTGCTACTTACTGCTTCATGCATGTCGTCAAATAATTTCCTTTATTAATCCACTGGATCATCCCGAAGTTGGTCCTGTATTTCCTGTGGCAAAATCACGAGTAGAAACTGATATGGTCTCCTGAAATAATCGACGACTTTTTGGTTCAATTCAGGATTGCTGGAACAGGGTATTGGTCCAGTTATCGGCAGATCCTGCAGGGTGTACTGCTCACCATACTTTTCAATCACTCGTTTTACACATGCCGGATAAGCACTTTGACCTTTTTGGCTATCTGATTGTATGTTACATCCTTTTCAGTACACCAAACGTGCTGATTTTTCATCCGTATCTGTGATAATGAAAAGAAACGAACCGAAGTAGGCTTTTTGACATGTGAACAAGGAGAAAAAACAGTCCCGTTTGAAACAACAAATTTGTTCGTTGACATCCAAACTAAAGAACTACACACTACCAAAATCTCATGTAAATGTCTGTCCCCTAAGACCGACACGTGCAAGCGTCCTTTAGCACATAAGAATGAGTTGAAAGAGATGAGAAAATCAATCCAATCAAACACATCTTTTGTCGAATTGCGTATTTGTCAGTTTCATGAGACATAATTTTACACGAATTCTTTGTTTACGTTCCCAGACTTTTTACAAGCAGGAATTACGTCTCGTGTAAAATTCTAAGTGTGTACACAGTAAAAAATAATGAAAGTTACATGCAAACGTATTACGTTTGCAAAGTATAAATAAATTATCGTAATATCTTGATTTCTTTAATTTTAAATTAAAAATCGTGCAAAAACCGTAGCATTGATGAACATTGAAAAATACGTCTCTTTTCATTGATTCATGCATTGCAAAAATAGTAAATCCCAGTGAGCTCGTTTTACAATGCATCATGATATGAAATTACACGATCGTGTAATTATTACCCTTCTATCATCGAAATTTATACTACTGTTCTGCTCTCCTTGCTTAGCTGTCATTCGTCATCCATAAGCATAGGACAAAAGAGGACATCATTTGTATCTGCGGTTTAAAGCTTAAATCTGGTGTTTACACCTGATAACGTGGTTCTAGAAAGTTGAAGTAATAACAAATATCGTTTCATGTGGAGCTGATTTAATGGTCGTCTAGGAATTATTTGTGCTTTTACCCGCGAGTAACTCTCGATTATCTGGACTTCCCAAGCAACAAGCATCTACTCTTCTAAGATATATTTTATTTTTTTTTTTTTTTTTTTTTTTATAAAAAAAAAAAAAAAAAAGAAAAAGAAAATTAAATTGAATGTTAAGAAAAAAAAATATTTTTTTAATATTGTTTTTTTTTTTTGTTTTTTGATTTTAAAGATTGTTTTTAGTGGACCGGGTTTGAAAGAAAGGATTAAGAAGAGATAAATTAAAATTTTTTTTTTTTCGCTTTCCCCCCTCACTTTTTTTTGCATATTTGGATGGGATGAAATAAAAAAAAAAAAAAAGTTCCCCCTCTTTTTTTCCCTTTTTTAAAAAAAAAAAAGAAAAAAAAAAAAGAAAATAAAAAAAAAACAAAAAAGTCACCAGAAAAATCACATGAGCAAAAATAACAAAATGAAATTTCCGGGTCGTGTAAATTTGAAACTGTGTGTGATTTTAAAGTAATATGTATGCTCTTTTTTTGTGCATGACAATATATTAAATATATTACCGCAAAACAACACAAATTATGGTTGTTCTAAACTAATATTTTTGTTGTTTCCACCTTGAAAGGTGTTCATTGTTACCAAAACACAGGTTGCGTTGACTCAGGGAAACGAATTAAAATTTAGATTGATTCAACCAAAGAGGCAGTTAAATCAAACTGATATTTTGTTTGCAGAAAAAAATAACTAAAAATTTAGTTTGAAACAAACTATTTTTTTGGGTTATTTATTTTCCGTCATCCGGTCCCTGCTGCATGTTGAGTGATAGCGTCAGAACTCAACAATACTCAAAGTTTTCATCACAGGTGAAAATTTAATACTTTATTTAAAAAACAAAACCTGAAAATAGTAGAAAGGCTCGCATTAACATTTGTAGATTTCTCTTAGACTGAGAGAAGTCTATAAATGTAAATGTGCCCTTTTCTCATGTTTGTTAGCATTTTATTCAAAAAATAAATATTCTTTAAATTACAAAAGAAATGTAGGGGATTGTAAATGGAAATTTTTGTTGTTTCAACCGTTTTCGTTTGTTTGTTTTAAACACCAATCCAGTTTAATCATACTAAAATTTGTTTGAAACAAACCATAAGCGTTGGTAGAATCAGCCTACAAATCTGTTTGTTTTTGTAGCTGTCATAATGAAACAACCAACATAATGGTAAATTCAAACGGATGTCAGTTGAACTTAACTTCTTAATTCCCGAAACAATTTCTCGACATTTTAGTTGGTTCAAACTACCGTAGGTAGTCAAATCAAACTAATATCCCCCCCCACCCGCCCAAAACAAACCCCCCCCCCCCCCAAAAAAAAACAACCACCACCAACAAAAAAAAACAACAACCCCACCCAACAAACCCAATAAAATCATTTTATCTAAATAAAAATAATTTATCCAGAATTACCCAACCAACAACCTACTTATCAACTTCCCAAGCGTGTTCGTGGCTTCAATAAACGTTCCAAGCGAACACGAAGATAAATGTCAGTAATATGATTTGAACAGAAATATTAAGACATTTTATATTGTCATTCATGTCGGTTTGTCGGTGCTAATATTATATTTGTGTCCAATTCAACGTGAAATTCCGGTTAAAAGAAACTAGAATTTTTTTGCGTTAACTAATCTTTTTTCTAAGTGAACATAAGGGCTTGTTCATAAACCACGTGGACTCATTTTTGAAAATGTCAGACCCCCCCCCCCCCCCCTCGTAGACTATTCTCCATACAATACAAAATTTGTATGGAGCGTAGACTTTGGTCACCCCACCCCCCTCTCCCCCCAGATAAGTCTACGTGGTTTATGAATAGCCCCTAACGTAATACGGATACACGCTAAAATAATATGCGCTAGTTTAAGGTCAATTACGTATCAACTGTTCAGAACTACTTTTCGATACACTCCTTAAGGTGCTGCACGCTGATTGACCTGTGCAAAAAAATCATGCAGTTATGAAAATGTGACACGAGAGCGGGGCTGATGAATGATTAACATTTACTGTTAAATATGCGTAAACATAGTGCCGCTCTTGTGTCTAACTTTTATCACTGCATGAGCTAAAATTCTTCAGTTCAATAGTCAATGGCAAGCATGAATACGATGAGTAAGTCATTCAAACTGTTTGCGATTTAGTTTGAATGACTTACTCATCGTAAAGTGACTACTGCACACAGTTTGAAATCAACATGTTATCTGTTTGTCCTATGCTCATGCAGGGAATGCTAGATTTGGCATACATACATGGGATACTTCATGCAAATTTAAGCCAGATATCGCCGAAATCAGGTCTGTTGTATGAATGATTGCAAACAATTTCGTTGTTGACGCTTGCTTTAGCTTACAATTTAACGAAGAGAAATTTTACGCGTCTGTTAAAAGTATCTTTACTGTGTAACCACCGACGAACTGTCATGAAACTGAAATGAAAAAATGTCAGAAGTGTGCTTTAATCAGAAATTTCTTAAAAAATCTATTTTTATTCATGTCGGTTCGTCAGTGCTTTTACTCTTCCGAACATTAAAATAGCTTATACACCCGTTTGTTGCCAAAAAAATGCAGATGATTCTAGGAAATATGGGCAAACTATTGGCGTTCCTCCACTATTGAGGGATCCAGGAAACGCAAAAGTGAGGTTAAAAATCGTAGATTACACTCGTGAAAAATGGTTTTACGAGCTGTCTAAGCAATGTTATTGGTGATAAAAAGAGCTGAAAATCGTTGATAATGACGATACTGACCATTTCATACAGTTTAAAAAAAGAACCACAGACGAACTGTCATGAAACTGAAATGAAAAAATTTCAGAAGTGTGCTTTAATCAGAAATTTCTTTAAAAAGTCTATTTTCATTCATGTCGGTTTGTCAGTGCTTTTACTCTTCCGAACATTAAAATAGCTTATACACCCGTTTGTTGCCAAAAATGCAGATATCTTTTCAGTTTCTTTGTTTTGTAAACTGGTAAACTTTTTTCTGTAGCTACAGTAACTCCCCGCTACTTCTAGGAAATATGGGCAAATTATTGGCGTTCATCCACTATTGAGGAATCCAGGAAACGCAAAAGCGAGGTTAAATGTCGTAGATGGCACTCGTGAAAATTGGTTTTTCGAGCTGTCTAAGCAAAGTAATTGGTGGTAAAAAGAGCTGAAAATCGTCGATAATGACGATACTGACAAACTCCATAAAATTTAAGAAACAGCCAGAAAGTTATTATCATTTGCAGATTTAGAAACTACGATGTTTAACCTCATTTTAACTTTACTTGGACTCCTCAATTCCGCATGTCAAGTACATGCGAATCAATGTTACCAACCTAACGAAAATGGGGGGGAAAATATGTTCGAACTAGCGAAGGGATACTGTCGTGGTGGTTTATCTTCTCGAAAAAAAAAACGTTCCGTGTACCCGCATCAACATACAAGTTTCTCTCTTTCCCTGCTCTAAGTTGGTTGAACTTAAAACAATCCGAAATATAAATAAAAATGTGAATTGAAATAAAGTCACACGGAAGCTGTGAAATAGTTTCTTCCACAAGTGCCATATGCATAAGTGTATACTAATGGAAAATAAACAATGTGTGTGCATACTCCTGTCACATTAAAAATCAACGCAAATACACACGAAAAAAAAAATCAAAACTCGCATCAAGACGAGGAAGATGTAAAACAGGTTTACTTTTGTCAAAATTTTAACAAACTAATAGCGCAGATGCAAGACACCAATGATCTCCAGTTATTAAAACTACTTTAACATTAAACAAAACCCCTTTCGGTAGCCACTACCCACGAGAAAATTCCTGAAAACGTGTTACCTATAATCTTAGAGTCATTTTTTTTACTAATATTTTAACAACAACAACCACCATCACTGCCATTATACTCCTAACTGTCCGATGTTCTATGCAATCCTTCTTGACCATGGGGCACTTATGCGTATAACGGTAGACCAGTGAAAACAATAATACGGAACGTTATAAACCAACAACCAACGTACACACAAGCAAGCAAAGACCCACACAAAACTTGAACAATAGCGTAGAGGTTTTTTTTTCTAGATTTAGCTCAACTACTCACGTAAACACTCAAGAAGCAACCATTGCACTAGAGCATAAGTTTGTCAGGTTATTTTCTGTAAGCTATGTCTTCACTCCTGATTATATCTAAATATGTTAGGTTTTTTTTTATTCTGTCTTAAAACATAGTACAGATCATTTTTCCTAAGTTTTCGTGTTTAATAGAGCAGGTTTTTTTTTTATATCGGTAATCGAATTCAAATGACAGACAGAAGCAAAGAACGATATAGGAAAAGTTTCTTTTAATCGTAAGGAATCAAACAAAACAAGAACGGGTGCGTAGCTGTAAGCTTTTTTACTACTTATAGGCATTAGAAAGAAACTTTTTTTTTATTAGGATATAAGTTCATGCATCGCAATTTTTCAGGATAGTCACCTAAGTTTAGTAGTTGTAAATATTTTTGCTAGGCACACAAAACCACACATACACGCAAAATCAAAATATTTTTACTCACCTTTAGTATTTTTATCTTTTAGAGACACAAATAAAGCCACATGGGCGTCCAAGATATTACCCATTAGTTGTTTTGTTTATATTTTTTTTCTGTTTACTTTAGCCCCGCGGCAAACGATGACTTTGTTTTCTATTTGTTTCGACTGCAGTCATACTGGGCGGAGCGATTTTGGCAGATCCTTACCTTTTAAAAAATACTTTCATTGAATTCAGCGAATGGAATTTTTACCGTCGCGATTGAACAACAATTTTTGGTTGTTATAAAAAGTTTATTGATCGTTGTTGTTCATTACTTCCAACCACATATTACAGTTAACCTCAGGTAAATTGAGTATTTTAATCTTTAAAAGTATATCGTTTATTTTATCTCAACGGAAAAGCTTCATTTTCTTAGCACCGCAATATTATCTATGTCTTTCAAGTTCATTTCAAGGTTTATATCAAGATTCTTGGCAAAGTAATAATTTCATATTTTGGCACTCAACTTACAGATTGGTAGTTTGCTCCCTAGGAACGTGCCATTGAAGGGTGTTACGATGGATTATATTATTAAGTATAGGTTAAAAAAATTTATTAAATATTGCAATCTCACAGCAGCAATACTCAAGTATACAGTGTTTTTAACGAGCCTATAGAGTCTTGCGCCGGGACGTCATTTTGCACTGTTTGAATGTTTCTGTCTTCGACAATGTTGTTCAGTGGGTACAGACCTTTTGAACGGTGACTAGCAGCGCAAAATTTTCTCTCTACGCGGCGCTAGTGTGCCATTGAATTTCCTGAAGGTGTCATACCTGGGAATCCTGACCATTTGGAAAGATGGTGTCTTCGGATAAGTTTTTCAGTGCGACAAGACCTTCTCATTGATGACCAGCAGCTCAAAATCTTTATGCTACGCGGCGCGAGTGTGCAATTGAGTTGCCTGACCAAGCTGTAACTGGGCATTTTGACCATTTAAAAGGTTTCTGTCTTCGATAAAGTTGTTCCCTAGGTCTAGACCATTCATTGGTGAATATCAGTTCCATATCTGTCCGCCACGCGGAGCTAGTGTCATTTCACATGTTTTTAATATACTACCCAGGTAACCAAAAAGCAGTTCCAAAGCGTATTTGCGGCAACCTATCAAGCAATTAAGTAACCTTAAATGCAACATAAATGCCCCTTTTGGCCCAATATACGGCTGCTTTACTGCAATGCTATGATAATGCTTCATTAATGCTATTTTGCATTCGAAATGCTTATTACAGGCTACAAGCATTTAAATAGGATTTGAAATCCATCTTTACAACCGATAGCATTCAAGATGCTGATATAACGCTAATATAATGCTTGTAGCATCTGAAATGCAGATTTAGGGTTGATTTACTGAATATGCTCATGATTATTGATTACCTGGGTGGATCCGTCTCAAATACGAGACTTAAGTTCAGTAGGGCAAGACCTTTTGATTTGTGACCAGTAGTTCAGGATATTTTCACTACGTGGTGCTAGTGTACGATTAGTTTTCCTAACTAAGTGATTTTTTTGTGATTTTGTGAATCATGTTGCTCTAAATTTTGTTGAAATTTGATCACAGAATCAAAAAAGAGGCCAAAACATCCCGTAAATACAGAGTTGAGTGTTATTACCTCTTTCTATCTAATACACACAGCTCAATTTATTCTTTGTTTTCACACGGAAACGATTCCCTCTTGCTCAAGTGAATTATCTAAATATGTTAAGTATATCCTTGCCACATAGAACGTTTCTGTTTTCAAAACGTTAATCAGTGGGCCACGGCCTTTTGATTGACAACTAATAGTTCAGAATTTTTCTCGCTATGTGGCGCTAGTATGTGACAGAATTACCAGAATATGCTATATCTTGGGATCCTGACTAAATGCAAAGAAAATGTATTCTATTCTGCATCAGCATACTTCTCAATCTTCCTCTCTTTCCTTATGCTGTAAATTTTACTCTATCATTCTCCGTTCCAACCCATAGCAACGCATAAAGGGTGATACGGTCAAAATTTGGTCAAGGGAAAACGCGTGTAAATCGGTGAAATCGTTTATTTAAAAAATCAAATTAAATTTCTTTTTCAAGTTCAATTAGTATAAAATTCAGGAAAAATATTCAGTTAGGCTTCCGCTTTTCCAAATCCGAATTGCCGGGCCTTACGCTTGACCCCTGCCATCAGATTTTGTACAGCCACCTTGTCCACCTTCTTCGCCGCAGAAAGCCAGTTTGCCTTGAACTGCTGCTCGTCCTTAGCAGTTTTTTTGGTCTTCTTTAGGTTCCGCTTGACAATAGCCCAGTATTTCTCAATTGGGCGGAGCTCTGGCGTGTTGGGAGGGTTCTTGTCCTTGGGAACCACCTGCACGTTGTTGGCGGCGTACTACTCCATGGCCTTTTTACCGTAATGGCAAGATGCCAAATCCGGCCAAAACAGTACGGAACAACCGTGTTTCTTCAGGAAAGGCAGCAGACGTTTATTCAAACACTCTTTCACGTAAATTTCTTGGTTGACAGTCCCGGAAGCTATGAAAATGCTGCTTTTCAAGCCACAGGTACAGATGGCTTGCCAAACCAGATATTTCTTTGCGAACTTTGACAGTTTCGTTTGCTTGAAAATATCTGCTACCTTTCCCCTTCCTTTTGCCGTATAAAACTCCTGTCCCGGAAGCTGCTTGTAGTCGGCTTTGACGTAGGTTTCGTCGTCCATTACCACGCAGTCAAACTTCGTCAGCATCGTCGTGTACAGCCTCCGGGATCGCGCTTTGGCCGTCGTATTTTGTTTATCATCGCGATTTGGAGTCACTACCTTCTTGTAAGTCGATAGTCCGGCTCGTTTTTTGCTCGATGCACGGTTGTAGACGATACACCCAGCTTATTTGCGGCATCTCGGAGAGATAGGTTAGGGTTTCGCTTGAAACTACCGGCAACTCTCTTTGTCGTCTCAGCGGCTTCCGGTTTTCGATTTCCCCCCGATCCAGACTTCCTGGCTGTCGACAAACGTTCCCCAAACACTTTAATTACATTTGTAACGGTTGATTTGGCAACTTTTAGCGATTTTGCCAACTTTGCGTGCGAGTAGCTCGGATTTTCGCGATGCGCGAGCAAAATTTTGATACGCTGCTCTTCTTGCTTGGACGGCATTTTGACAACTGAAGAGTGAATTCCAAAATCAAAATAGGAGCAACATTCTACACACACACACCTTCAAAATGAGGGGTGTTCAGGTTTTTTAAATGCAAAATTGAAAGAAATACTTCAAGTTGATATTGACCAAATTTTGACCGTATCGCCCTTTACTCGCTTTTTATACTACAAAAAGTATTAAATTCTCAGAAGAAGAAAAGTGATTCAGAGACGAAGGTTTTACAAAGTTGTACAGTAAGTCAAGGCGTCGCCTAGTGCGAAAACACTGAACTTCTTTCCTTCAAACTAATGGCGCTGAACTACTGAACAACTTTTTCGAAGACAGAAACCAGTGAAAAGGCCATGGCCCACTGATCAACTATATCGCAGACAGGGAAGTTCTATGTGGACAGGGTCCCAAAATATAGCATATTCGGGAGATTTACTTACGCACTAGCGCCACGTATTCAGACAATTTTGAACTTCTGTTCATCAATCAAACTTGGTCGAAGACTGAAACCATCCATTTGGTCAGGATCTAAAGATAAAGCATTTTTAAGAAGTTCACTTGCACACTAGCGCCGTCTAGTGATAAAATTCTTAACTAATGGTCACCAATGAAAAGGTCTTAATCTACTGGACCTCTTTGTCGAAGACAGAAGCCAAGTTGGAACCAGTTATCAGTTTATCAAGTTCTGTAATCAAGGAATACGCTGTTTGGTCCAAAACGAATACGCGTTGGTTTTACATCGATAGGTGCTTCTGCATCAAAATGGTAAGGGAAAATCTACATGTGTTGTACAAAGTACAACCAACAATCAATGTGCAACTAGCGACTTGAAATTGGTTCACTGTTGAAGAACCCCTAGTTCCGAAGTACACCTTGCAGTCTGCACCTTGCCATGCATTCTTGCGCTTTTCAGTACCTTTTGGTACAAGTATCTTTGTTTTTGTTTTGATTCGCTATGTTATTTCGACAGAATATTTGAGAGTGTATTGGTGTGCGTTACGGTCTTAGGGTCGAATCATTAAGCTTGGGACCGAGCTTGGGACCGATGTGCTAGTACTTCCTGAGCCAAAAAAAATATTCGTTTTCTTCATGACTATCCACCCGCTGGTACAACAGAGCGAGTGCTCAAAGGTTAAGAAAACTTTTGGCTTTTGGCGAAATGTGTAGTGTCGCATCACAATTCCATTTTCAATGAATACCAATTCGAATTAACTCAAGAGGCATACAAAACTAACTAAACATTGCCCTCATAGAATGTCAAATTTACTCTGGCGAAAAGAGGTTATGTTCCTCGTGCAAGACTCTATCGATCAGTTCACTAACAGATTGAAGTTTGTGAACTGAGAGAAATGTGACACGAGAGCGCAACTGTCAGCAAATTTTTATCATAATTTTGCCATGAACACTGAAATGTTTATGCTAATAATGAACATATCTATAAAACTTATTTAAAACGACGTATCTTATTTTGTATACAAAAAGGTAAATACAGAATCTCAACCCTCTCAGCATTACTGCTTTGAAAGCAAATGAAAGAGGAAATATTTCAAAACAAACTGCTGTCGAAAAATTCCACATCCGCTGTAGTGAAATAAACAGTGCGTTCAAATATCAAATCACTCAAGTGTTAAACCAGCTCAGTTTGAAAAATACTCCAATATACTCTCATAAAATAGTTGAATTTTAAATTGAAACTCATGCACATGACTTACCTTACCAATCAGACCAAAGCCGGGGTTGCCTCTGCTGTACACAGAGGTTATTTCCATTCTATTCGGTCCGAGGCTGCATTTCACCAGCCTCGCAGTCTTCGAAGGGTCCGCAGGTTGCCTTCTACTTGATCATTGTGTCTGTCAGTTCGTTTTCGAGAATCATTTTAACTGGGCTGTCGGCCGACATTCTTACGACATGCCCAGCCCACCGTAGTCCCCGCGCCGATTTTAGCGCTGTGTTCGATGGGAGGTTCTCCCAGCCACTGAAATAATTCGTGGTTCTCTCGCCTCTTCCACGTTCTGTCTTTCATTTACAATGTGTTTACACAGTGATATAAAAATCGAGTGAAGCGCTTTGCATTTTAAATAAACAAGAATTGAAGTTGACATGAACCCTTAAATTTCTAGGTTCGCGCATGGGAACTACTTTTCCTCTTAATTAGCTGTCATTCGTTTCCCAACAATATTCGAGATGATCCGTCAGTAGAGCGCAGCTGGATGTTTGTAATTGTTCAAAAATCAAACATCAAATAGAGGTGTAAAATTGATGTTCGTTTACAAAGATCCGACGATTGATTGATTTTCCAAAACAAAAGAAGTAAACGTTCATAAATTTCACATTTAAGAATATCATTTTGTAGCTCTGGAAGTACGAGCTCATATCTAACCAAACGTTTAGTTAAATTGATAAGCGTTGGAATCATGAGTGAATTTGGCTTTTTCGGCACAACGGGCGATGAGGCCATCATAGTTCTCTACCCCATTTACGGGACTTTACTGAACTGTGAATTGCCCGCTAAGGTTTACAAAAACTGCTCTTCCCTTGGACCGAAGGGAGATTTCAGATTCAGAGAAATCGAATTCGCATCCTTCGCGTTAACTGTATACTGTGTTAAGAAAAGAAGATAAACAGACAATCCACGGTCACAATTGACATTTTCGATACCTAATCTCACTTGGATTTGTCATTATATCGCAGGCAAGTAACTTGAACTGTTTAAAAATAAGTTGATTTACTCTTTAGTTTGCTCTTTTGTTTCCTTAACGAGTCGTTTGAAATGCAAAATCATATCCACTTTTCATGAAAATGCCGAAGATAAAAATTAGCTTCAAATTTACGGTGCCAAATCTGCTTCCCCCAGTATGCTTATTTTCAAAAACTAAAAACTTAAATTCAAGTATTGCGATAAAATTGAGCTTCATGCCACTGAAACGAGCTTATCCGAATAATTTGAAACTCAATGGTGCAAGAATCGAACCAACGATAGCTTTTGTGGGAGCAGTTTAGTATTTGCAGGAATCGATCGACTGTCACGCGTTCCCATCACCCGCCGTCGCACTTTATACACGTGTAAATTTGTGGACAGAGATTTAGACATCTCTGGCACCGCACCATGAACTGGTATCATCAAAGCTCTGTGAAAATTCTAGAACCGAATGCTCCTGCGGGCCGAAGGTTTATTGGCAGCCAAGCCCCAGCGAGCGGACATCGTCATCGTCATGTCAACCCCCGAAATAAAATAGCGAATGACCGACGATGGAAATACGCTTACGATCGACAACTGACTTAGATATCCGGGCGATCCAAATATAGAGGGCGTTGGGTCTTAAAAGTCGATCAATTCGAATTGGGAAATTGTAGAAAGCACATGACTTTTCCTTATGATTTGGTATGAAAATCAAGTAGCCAATTCAGTTAAAAATTAGTTTAAAAGTTTTTGTTACTGTACAAATATTACACAAGAAACTCCTTATAAAAGCATGAATCTAAAGCGTTGAGAGTAGAATGATTAACGAAAACCTCTCTGAGTGTAGAAATTTGATAACATTAAAACAGAGTTATTCTATGAGCCTCTTGTAAAATATATTAGAACCTTTTATCAATACGCGTAGGAAAAATCAAGGAAAATAGTTATTCTCTTCTTTCCTTCCAAATTTTTGCTCTTGTTAGAAAACCTATAAAAATCAAAAACCGAACACAAAAACAGGACAGCCGCTAAATTTAACATAAAATAGTATTTTTATCAACACGAATACAATTATATCAAATCTTTCCTCTTTTTCATATAAACTATTTAAAGCCTAGCAACTTTATGAAGAAGAATATAAAAAAGACTCTTAAGAAGAAAAAAAATTAAGGATAGAAGATAAACCGAACACCCCTAGGAACCTTGTAAAAAGAATCAGTTTTCCTTCCATCCCTTCCAGGTTAACACAAACACTTGCCAGAAACCAGCTGGCTTCATTTGAATTGTTCTGTATTCTTTGTAGGCTAAGTACCAATCACTCATCCAGACCCCAATCATATGCGAGATTAGTTTTTGAACTTTATTTTCCAGTCCAGTTAGCGGATCATCGTAAAACTGAACGAATATCCGAATAAACACTAATCAACAACAACAAAAAAGGGAAAAACCGTCGAAGAAAAACCATAATACACGTTTTGGTGTACTGAAAAGAAAAATTTATGTGATATTTTTTATCGATAAGACGTACCTTACATTTCGCAAAGCTAACACAGTCAGTGGAAGAGAAAATTGAGATAGGAACAACCCTATATAACAATAAACTATCTAGAGAAGAAAGCGCTAGTGTGATTGTGCTTTGGTCGCCCATCGCGGACAGACCGATGTGCTAAGCCGACGTGAAAAGAGGTTCAGTCCTATGACGAATTTAATTCAATGATACGAATTGCATCAGCGAGAAGCATTTAAATGTGTAAAATATTTTTTGTAATTTCCCCCCTCCTCATTCCCACAAACCCCACAGAGCAAATCCTTAATCTAAACACAAAATTCCACATAATGTCATGTATCGAAAATAGAAAACAGAAAAAAAAGACACGAAGCAGATACTTCAACCCGTTATTTAAAGGTGCCCCAGGAAGCGGGAGATGCATCCAATCTCCGGCTGACAAAGATTGCAAAACCAACCGAAAACACATCCGTATACATAAACGCAAAAAAAAACAACAACCAATAAAAACTATTTTTGAAATTTACAATAGAGAATAACAATAAACAGATTTTAACATAATCACTTCACTTGTTTCAACCAACTGTTGACGAACGGAAAACAGGGTGACAAGCAAAGTTTTGTTTCACTTAAAATTAGAACTGATGATGTTGGGATTTTACTTTATTGAGGGATGATTTTCAGGTTGAGACAAAAGTTGTCTTCGCAATGTAAAATTATTGGTAAGTTATTCCGCCTTTCAGCTGCAACGAGAATAAGTGGAATAAGGTAGAGGGTAAGTATAGATCATTGCTGTTGCAGGTTAGGATATGATGACCAAAATAATATTGCAATATATAAGTAAACAATGACTGAAGTTTTTTTTTTAAACCGATTGATGACACTGTCCATTATCGAAAAATGATGACATCCAAATTCAACGCAGACAGAATTTTTCATTTCGAATGTCTTCATCTATAGTAGGTGATAAACCTGAAAGATCAGTAAATAAAATAATCGAACAAATTTTCATGATTCCTTCTTATCCAAACTCATATCACAATCCTTTTATAGAAAGATTGAGAAAATCAGCTAAGACTCGCCAAATAGAATACATTTAAGTTTCAGGTAGAGCTAGGATGATCTTTGATTTCAATTGTTGCAACTCAATGATTGTCAAGATTCAACACACCGCTCATAGATCCAACCAAAAGGAGCCCGGTAAGAGAGTTTCTCATTATCTAAGTACTAGACATACCCAAGTAACCACAAGCATTATATCATAACACTAATTCGACTGACTATCAGCTGCAGTAATGCCATATAACATTTTTTCAACAACTCCCATGCTATGTAGTATTACCTTTAAAATAAAAATGTTATGATGCATTACTATATTTCTACAAACATCTTAACGTTAAATACGCCCTAAATGATGCATTATTGCATTATCTCAATGAATGCTTCATCGCTAGGTAAAAAGGAGCATTGATGCAGTATCATCTGGATGACATTCTCCGATTTGACTTTTGAAATGAAAACTATAAGGGACAGCCCAATGGGGTTGTACGCAAAGTTGACGTAGGACTACATAGCCATGTGTAATGAATTGTATTATTATTATTTTTAATTGTCTGTATTAGAATAGAGGCTGCATTGATCGCTTGGATCAAGAAGCCTTGCCGAAAATCAGTGTATAACACACGATCGGTTGATGTAGACAAAGTTAAACCATTTGATGCATTGTCTGGTTCAACATGGTAGATTAGTTTCATTCGTTTCGTAGAGCAACATTGAAACGTAGGTGCTGTTCTAATGGGACGTTGGATCGGCATAGATAAGTAAGTATGTTAGAAAATTCTATGATTTTCTCTTTACAAATCTTTTGGCGGTGCAAGACTGCATCTAAATGTTGGTATGATTAAAGGGCAACGGCTGTGCTGGCAGTAGTGATTGTGTTGACTAGCTGGAGTTCATTATCCTTATCGCGTTATAGATTGTTGAAAGTCTGTTTGGGAATTCAAAGTCAATTATTAATGATATTTTTGAACATTGACTTTACAGTTCCAACTGATTGAAGCAACAATCTCAAAAATCTATCGAGAAATGATAAAGTTATTAGCGCTCAAAAATGTTTCAAATATTCGTGATGGTCGCTATTTTCCAAATTTTCATTTGTCCTCTACCCTAGCCTGATCTTTATGGCATGAAAGATAGTTGAGGACCTGTTCGAAATATGAATTTTGTATACAAGTACATACAAGGTTTCTTTAAAGAATATGTAACTGTATAAAAATCATTATGTTAATTGGTCATCAAATTCAACGAAATTTTTTTGCAAGAATTCAATAAAACTCTTTATAACTGCTCCAAATGTTTGAAAGTTGACTTTAAACTCCGATTGCTGCTCTGATACTTTGCAGTCATATTCTGCGACATTTCACTTTCTCTTTCAAACACTTTCTTCAAAATATTTGATTCCTATTGCAAGGTAGGGACTCTACCCAACGCACTAAAACGAATAGAAACACATCCAAGCACTGATAGGATTTTGAATAGAACATTACCAACATTGAACACATTTATCACAATAGATCTAAAAAATGGTCGCAGTGATGAAATTACCCGACAAGGAATAAAAAAAAAAACATTGAACAACTTGTTATAATAAAATTATGTCTGTAATACGGAAATCATGACATGCCAGCAACCAGCGGGCTACGATTGCAAAAGGCTAATAAACTTTAAACGACCCTGAGTCTATACCGAAACATGATTTTAAGAAATATTTGATATTAATCGAACAGAAATTGTGCGAAATTCAGGATCGGCCAGGATTTACGAATTATGTAGGTGTCATGCGGATACAATGAGCAGACTCTTATAATAATTCAGTATAACACTGTTTCAAAATCAGAATAGTAGCCCTGAAGAGATCTTTTTGTGTGAAATACATCATATAATAGTTATTGACATTCTGTCGAAATTTGTGGAACCAGGGCGCTAAACACAGATGGTTCTTCCCCGAAAAATGCCGTTCTGCCTGTATAGACATAGAGATTGCGGACTTTTAACACTCAACGTGGGCCTTTGCATTAATCCATCAAAAGTAGTAATTGTACCTTTCACTAGGAAAAGGAAGTTTAGTCTAAAAGCGTTTCAGTTAGGAGGATTAAAGATTCATCTTAGTGAACAGGTTAAATACTTAGGAGTGATACTGGATGCCAAACTGAACTGGAATGCTCATCTTGAGTATGTGATCGGTAAGGCAACTAGTGCGTTCTGGATATGCTCAAAAACATTTGGCAGAAAATGGGGTCTAAGACCAAAAATGATAATGTGGATTTATACATCCATAATACGTCCAAAAGTAACCTATGCTTCTCTTGTGTGGTGGCCAAAAACAAAAGAGGCTACTGCACAGAAAAAGCTTGCAAAACTTCAACGGCTAGTATCCATTGCTATAACGGGAGCGATGCGCAGCACTCCATCAAATGCGTTGAATGCAATTCTAAATCTGCTGCCTTTGCACGAATACGTGCAACTAGAAGCAGAAAAGAGTATGCTTAGACTTAAACGGTTGAAAACTTTCATGTCTGGTGACTTAGTCGGTCACCTGAGCATTTCACAAAACTTTCAAAATGGGCCAGTGATGTATATGAATGGTGACTGGATGAAACCTGTGGAAAACCATGACATCCCTTACAACATATGTGAAACGTCACGTATAGATTGGGAAGTCGGAGGTCCCACTGTTCGTCATGGCTCCATAAAATTCTTCACAGATGGCTCAAAAATTGGAACAAAAACGGGAGCAGGAATCTTCGGCCCTGGGGTAGAAATCTCAGTGGCGATGGGAAACTATTCAACGGTTTTCCAAGCGGAGATCTTTGCTATAATAAAATGTGTTAACGTTTGTCTGAAGAGAAAATATAGATATGCAAATATTTGTATTTTTACAGACAGCCAAGCAGCACTCAAAGCGTTAAGTAATAATATATGTACATCCAAACTTGTCTGGGAATTATTCTGGTAAATTTATTCTGGGTTCCGGGACACTGTGGCATTGAAGGCAATGAAAGGGCAGACGAGCTTGCTAAACAAGGTTCAAATGCACAGTTTATTGGCCCAGAACCATTCTGCGGTATATCATACTGTGCCATAAAAATGGAATTAAAATCTTGGGAAGAGCAAAGGGTGATGACCAATTGGTTGGTCACCACAAAGTGTGTTCAAGCGAAAAGGTTTATAATTCCAAACGTTACAATTAGTAAAAAGCTTCTGGAGCTCAATAAGAGAGTTCTTTGTACCTATACTGGCCTAGTAACCGGACATTGCCCGAGTAGATATCATTTGAAAAACATTGGCCAGGTTCAGAATGATATCTGTCGTTTCTGTAACATGGAACGTGAAACCTCGGAACATCTGCTTTGCAGTTGTGATGCTTTGTACAAGAGCAGACATAAATTTCTGTACAGTGGCTATATGCAACCTAAAGAAATTTGGACTGCAAATCCTAGAAAGGTGGTAGGTTTTATAAACTCAATTATGCCTGACTGGGAGACGCGTCTTAGGCTGGCCACTTGACAAATGGTGATCTAGCCTTAAGATGCGAATTAAAATAGTAAACAGGGGTATACCACAAAAGTTCAACTCAGTGGACGCAGTGGTTCTACGCCCCAACAAAAAAAAAACACATAAAAAAAAGCTGAAAAAAACCCACACATAATACACATAGAATTACAGTGAATTCAGGCTCGTCCTTTTATCAGATCACCAGAGCCAACGCCCGACATTCGCGCGCGCAACGACCCGTCCCCTTAGTTTTGAAATTTCCAACCCGGTGTCTGCCGTTATGAAACGGTTCGCGAAAAATTTGACCATCGCTCTGAAACCCGCAAGTGGCAGACCGGCAAAGCCAGCGGATCTTAGAACACATGTGAAAGTTGTGGTTTTTTTTCACATCGAGGGAAGTGGCGGAAAAGGCAAGGTTTCGTAATTCTATGTACACCAGAAATATTTTTTCGTAAATCCGCTTTCGCTCGTTTCGTAACATGGATTTTCTACATGAAACAAATATCTCTTTGTTATGATTCATTTTGAAACTCATTTATGTGTTTTTGACTAACATTAGCATTAGTTTGTAGTTAGTTTAACATGTATGTTTGCTATAAGTTATTTTTTTATCTGTGTTTGTGAGTTTTCTTTCTCAAAAAAGTTCAAGTCAAAAGAAACCCAAAAATTGTATAATCATATGTTTTAAAAAAATTAAGAATTTAAAATAAATGTGTTATGTAAACCATACTTAAAATGCCCGCCCATTCAGTAATCGGTTCTATCCCCCTAACTTAAGTTTTAAGATAACTGATGTATATAAATATGAAAACTTGGCTCTGTAAAGTTGATTCGATTGAGCCTGTACAAATAAAAGATTTCGTTTATACTGGAATAAAAATTAAAAAACGGTGTCGAAAGTTGTGACTTCATACTCATTAATCAAGTTACTTCTCACGAGTCAGCCTAGAGAGATCAACCATGGATTCAATAACAGCTCTTCCTAAAAGTTCAGGATCAAATCCCATGTCAGAAATATTAAAAATAATTAACAACTTCTCGTCGTTGCGTTCGTTTTTCGATTTCCTTTTCGAGTCAATGTAGCAGATCCTTAAATCATTAATGAAACCAAAGAGAGACCATTCTTTTTAATTTGTCACAACATATTCGTAGCTCGTTGTATCATTTTCGTACAATGTACGAATTCTTTTCCTGTGACAACAAAGGCTTCGTAGTTTTGACAGTTGTGTGTTCATTTTTGCATTCCAGAACCATTTAAGAGCCTGGAGCAACATGACAAGCTTTAAAGGCTCGATTTCTTTTTCAGGATTTCAGCATAACATTTAATTTAATTTGCACTGAACCGCAGCAAGCCGTGCTTGGAAACAAATGTGTTTTGTTTTTGCTGCGTCCTTTTTGCCTAAAATAAAATCAAAAATATATTCGTAATTCAACCTAAATGAACATTGAAATCATAAAATCTCCAAGTGTTTTGTTTAAGATGTAGTGAATATAATCGATTCACTCCCGAAATTTGTGATGATCGGTAGTTTTCCCCCGTTTTGTTTTTGTTTTTTGTGCTTCGCCCCCCGCACCCGGAGGAAGAGTTAATATCAGCTTAGTTGTGTTTGTTAGTGCTGTTAATATTGTGCTTCGCGAAAATAAATGATTAAATTAGAGTTTTTTCCGCTTTGTCGCGAGTTAATTGATGATTATAAGCAGTTTAGAAGTCGATATAGAGTCGCCTCATAGCGGGGGATTTTGATTATTGGCAGAGTGTGAAGAGAGAAAAAAAAAAAATCAGTGGGGTTGTGTTTAACACACGACCGGTTGACGCAGACTACGTTAACCCGTTTGATTAGTTTCGTAGTGTACTGTTCTAATGGGACGTTGGGTTAGCATAAATAAGTGAGAAAGTATGTTAGAACATGCTATGATTCGCTTCTTAGAAATTATTTGGCAGCCGTGGAAAGGGACGTTTGGTTTGAATGTTAGTATGATGAAAGGGCAACAATTGTGCTGCCTGTAGTGATTGTGTTGATATGACCGACCAGCTGGAGACCATTATCCTTATCGCGTAATCTCGAAAATCTATCGATATATGATAAAGCTTTAAGTGTTCACACTGTTTCAGTTATTTTTAAATGTTGATTTGACCTCTACCCTGCCGTAAGGCCTAGTCTGATCAAAATAGCGTTGATGTTTGTCCTCAAAGATCGTTAGACCAGCATTTGATAGTAAGTATGTTAGCAAAAATCTATTGTACATTCTTTAGAAAGAGTATTTGCACTTTGTCAAGCTGGTTGACCACTTGATTTTATTTCCCACCTCGATTTTAAGGCCCTTCTCTAGCTTTCCGACCAGTAGTTAGCAACGCATTACCTCTAGTTGCTTCCAGTTTCGCCTGATAACCACGAGTCCGCTCGGCATCGGTACATGGTCAATTCGGAGGATTTTTCGAATGTTCGATCTTAACGCGCTTCCGAAATTTGCGCAAACGGTTGGCATCAAAACGAATAGGCATTGCACTTATTCACCCTTTCACAGTTTCTCAAAACTTATTTCTTCCTAGAAGTAAAACTCTATCCAACGCGAATCGTTAACACTACAGAATAACTATTCATTACAGTAGTCATTGAAATGTGCATGTTCGAGAATCAAAACATTGTCCGTGATAGGAAATTTCTTGAAACATGCCAAAACACAACATTCTTTAAAATTTTCATGCACCGATTGATGAATATATATGCGAAATATATTAATCTTATATTTGTAAAATTATACATTCCTTAGTAAATAGAATGGCAATCGTATAAATTTCTTGATTAGAGCAGTCTCAAAAATAAATCAATCAAGAAACAATCCAATTCTTAGCGTCCGGTGTTTAAATTTTTCGTGACGGTAGCCATTTGTAAATTGTACAAAATGCTCAAGGTATGCAACAAAGCGAAAACTAATATTGTTTTAGCCACCGCTGTCATCCAGTCGGTAAGAACCAAACATTCTAATCAATCAAACTCTCTCAAAATTAAATTGGTTGTCCTGAAAAGGACGGATTTGAAATGGTCCGCATTTGAATTAAAACCCTCTCTGCGCCTTACCAACAGATGTCTACCAAATATCACACACACATAAGTACCTTATTTCGCTCCTCGTGGTTGCACCCACCAGCTGGCTACAAAGACATTATCTACCAAATATCACACACACACACAGCACCTTATTTCGCCCCTAGTAGTAGCACCCACCGGCTGGCTACAAAGACATTATTTGCCCAAGCAACCGACTGCCTAGCACACCACAGCATAATGTATGGCTGCCTAGCAACGGTTGCCTAGCCAACGGCTTGGTAACAACAGACTGCAGTGCAATCAGCTACCTGACCAATTGGTAGGTCGCCAGTGCACTTTCTATGGTGCTTGCCACAGCCAGCTGCCAAATCCAAATTGGCGTCTTGCCGCTCCGCTGAATGAAGCTAATGCACCCTCCAGGGTACATGCTATCGCCCGGCGCCAGCTGCCAATCCATACTGGCTCGATGCTCCGCACAGCTTCAGTACTGCAACACGAATGAGAAAATTTGCGAAGGTGTACCCGTTTTATATCGTTCACTGCTGCATATGAGACCTCCCTTGCTTACATTTGAAATCTGTGATAGTAAAATTGAGTGCATTGAGTAAATTTACTCTGAAAAATCGGCATTATAAGACATTACCTCATATTTTGGTTATTTTCAATAGCTTGAAATTGTTAACGGATAATGTTTGATAATTGAATTGATACGCGGGAAAATTTCCAATCGATTGATGTAAACATCTTGAAAATCTATTGAGCATTTATTAAGTTATTAGCGTTTAATTTGTAACGATATTTCGTGACGGTCGCTGATTTTTAGATTTTCAATTGACACCCTACCCTTCCCGTAAGACGTAGTCTACGTCAAAAAATGAAGACTGTACATCAGCAACAATTTCCGGTGAGATCGATCTGATTATAACTAAATTTGGACGTCACTGCTACATACGTGCCATCCTCAAAACAATAAGATTTGATGATGGAAGTGTATCCACTGTACCTACTATCCATTTGATGTTTGTACTGTGGCTATGAGGGGGCTTGTTGTAAGTGAAAGTGACCTCAAAATGGACGTGAGTAATCAGGCATTTCTGAAATGGGTCACTGGAACCCAACAGAGCTCTCACCTTCCAACTCCCGTTCTAAAAATGTTCGTTCAGCTGCAAACATTTTTTTCCATAAGAACACTGCCGGACGGCGGGCGCTGGATTACACACACACACACACACACACACACACACACACACACACACACACACACACACACACACACACACACACACACACACACACACACACACACACACACACACACCCGCGCAAGGAGATTCTCTTCCCCTATATTCGCGGGTTTCGCGTAAGTGTTCTCTGCTTATGGGCCCGCCCAAGCGTTTTTGGCCACTTCATTCAGGAGCTTGATGATCACAAACAACAATAGGATCCTGATCAAATCGTTTATCAGACTATTCCTGCTGTGGAAAGTTACCTTGCTACAATAGATGGTAGTATTACATAATCATCATCATCATCACTACAAAATCAATCACTAATCTATTCGTTGTTTTCAAAAGTACAAAGCCTCTTTATAATTGAAAAGAACATTCGTAGATTATTCAAAAACAACAAAAAGATCTACGAAAAAAAAATTGAAAAAAAATGCTTTCTTCTGCTAATCGTTACATTGATGTTTGACAGATCTGTTTTAACGACTTGAAACGAATTTCGAAAAAAAAATAAGACCATGAGGTGATTTGTTTAAAGTATTTCGGAATTCTGAGTTGACCTGGTCCTACTGAGAAGTGCTGCTACTGGATGCGTG
>JAHHFK020000988.1:0-133133 GCA_024533555.2 Aedes koreicus | reverse complement strand
ATGAATTTAAAAAAAAAGGCCATTTTTATGTCTGATGGGGCTGCTTCCCAATACAAAAATAGAAAAAAATTTGCAAGCCTCTGCAAGTTTAAAGAGAAATACAACATTGATTCTGAGTGGCATTTTTTCGCAACTTCACATGGTAAGGGACTATGTGATGCAATTGGCGGCACATTAAAACGAATGGCAACAAGAGCAAGCTTGGCCAAACAACATGAACATCCAATAACAAGTGCGAAAACTTTGTATGATTGGGCTATTAAGAGAAATGAAGAAAATTTCACTAAAATATCATTTTGCTATGTTTCACAAGAAGAATATGAAGAGGGAGCTGCAGAATGGGGTGGTAGTTATCAGCAAACAAAAATGATTCCTGGTACACAGAAATATCACTTTTTCATTCCAGTTGCAAAAATCGCTGCGAAAATATTTTCAACTGACGAAATACTGAGTTTTCATAATATTTATAGGAATGTTAGGAAATAGTGTTTGTAAAAATGTAAATACAATTTTTTTTAAAATACCTAGAATAAATAAATAAATCATGTATGAACAAAAAAAAAATTAAAATTTTTATTTGGTAATTAAGATTCGTTAATTTCGTTAATTAAAAAGATGTTCAATCTTCTTGGTGTCAAAAGGATAGTTGTTGAAAATTTTATGTACAATTTGAAAAAAATACTTTTGAAGATGAACAATCACGATTAACTTTTGAAAAAGGGATATTTTCATGGAAAAAGCCATTTTTTCGACATTACTTTCAAATTATCTCGAAAACGGGTACATATAGAATGTTGCTTACCAAAAACATTTTTGTTTAAAATCATTAGAAGAATCGTATTATATTATTAAAATATGGTTATTAATGCAAAAACAACAAATTAAAAAAAAACTTAAATTTTTCTTACTTCTAAGAACTTTTTTATCTTAAGTTGCTCTATCGTAAAACAACTTCTATTCTTCTTCGTATGACTTAAAGTTTTTTTGGAAAAAAAATTATAAAAATCGTACGTTGGACAGATTTGCTAATTGATTTTTTAAGTTTAATTTTTGATTTTTTTGAACAAAATTTTTTTTTACAGTCTGCATATTTTAATTAATTAACTACAATTTCTTCTCAGACTCAATTTTATTACAACCAACGGTTTTCGAGTTATGATTTTTTGAAAAATACGCCATTTTGAAAAAAATGTCTTGAGTCAAAAAATTCCCTTAACTCGCGGAAAATCCATCATCACCAATTCCGAAGACATGTGCAAAGTTTCATCCAAATCGGAGAGGGTCGTGCAAGATTTTGACTTCTTCCGGCTGATTTCATCTGGAAACGCTCTATAGTTATCAGTACCACAGGGCAGTTATCTTGATCCCCTGATATTCGCCTCTTCATCAATCAGCAATTCCATGGAAAAGAGATGTACAATTTCACAGAATTTCAAAATAATTGTTTCTGTCCTTTATCGAAACATATTCGACCCGCATTTTTTTTTATTTCGTTAAGAGGGTGGCCGTTTCTGCGTTAGGGTGGCCCAACATATTGACTTCTTTGATAAATGCTTTTTTCAAAAAATCATAACTTTGAAGCACTGGGCCACTTTTATTAATTTAAATCGCAAATGAAAGGTAATTAAACATACTTTTAAGGAAAAATAGGTGTTTTGCTTCTTTATTGCAACATTAATTATGAAAACATGGATTCTTTTAGTTTTTTGATGTTTTCATGGTCTCGAGATCATAGAACTTCCTCATTTTTATATTTTTTCTTGAAAGGTTGGATTTTTGCACAAAACCCAAGTAACAAATTCAATTTTAAGGTACACTTGAAGAAGTTCTGAAGAATTATTTGATAAAACCACGCATAAAACTAGATATTCTACATAACTTCGATAAAACAGCCATAAAACCCTCATAAGTTCAAAAAGGCCCATACTACAGGAGGTTCTCAAGACTATTTCCCAAGATTCGCTTAAAACTTGATAGTTTTATCGGTATATACTTGTAATGACATGCAGGATATGCTTAAAACTATGATAAAACTACCACAAGTTTTGGTAGTTTTATGATTTTCCTCTTTAAGAACACTTCCAGTCCGTCACAAATATGTTTCGAAGATTCCATTTTTGGATTCGTTCTGCTGAATGGGGAGAAAGAGAGAAAAGAAAACATCGATATACATATGATGTTTCTTTTCCAAAGTGGATACGTATTTAACTTAATTGTAAAATTGACCATTAATGCTTGAGTTTTTTATCCTGCAATTGATGAATTTTTCATGCGACGTTCAGTTTGTTGGTGTTTTATAACATAAAAGTTCTAAAATTTTAATGCGCCACGGAATCATTGCTAGACCATTGATTTATTTGAAAAATAAAAAATACATGAAAATTCAACAATTAGGTGACAAGGCCTATAAATTGTTCGATCTTGAATAAATTGTGTCTACAATCCATTTTAAGTTTCAAAATGTATTTTAAACAGCAGAAATTGTTCGTAGCATTGGAAAAACGAAAGTTTTGCTGCATATAAATGAAAATGGCTACCATTCGGAGGGAATCCAGAATAGCCACGCTCGCCATTTTTTCAATGGTTTTATCTAAAACTACCATAAAACGCATATAAAACTAATATTTCTTGCACAAGACTAACAAGATTTTTTTAGGAGCGCGATAAGTTCATCTTTACTTGTTCTATTCTTGAAAAAGAGGAGTAACGCTTGAATAAAACTTGTTTGAATTGCTCAAGGTAAACAAGTCTTTCGTAAGATAGCCATAAAATCATTGTGGAGAAGGCACATCATAAACAAAGAAAATGTGAACGTCCAAATCAAAAGTGCCTATGCATAGTTGTTGTTCATAATTACAGTTTATAATTTGATGTTTTTAATCACCAGCGTAAGTCGATTAAAACATTAAAAAAAAAACTCTAACTTGAATATGCTAACAATGGATTTGGGAAGAAGAACAGATAATAATATTGCGTCGATGGCTGAAACATCAGTTGAGCGAAAGATGATTTTTCTCTTGATCTGTACGCTGAACCTAGCGTTGGAAGAAGTGCACTGTGTAGTGGATCACTGAGCGATTCCAGCGCACTACTTCCGACTTTGGATTAAACGTGCAGATAATGGGAAAAATCGATTTTCGCTCAGATGATATACTAATTTTTACTTGCAACGACTATAAATATTGTGTAGCCTATTGGGAACTGAAATGCACAACTCGGGAGAATTCAACATTAACATAACATTTGACAATCGTAGTGCACATTAAACCTTACGTCAAAAGTACTGCGCTGTATTTCCACGGTGGTGCGCCATATAACGCACTACCTGAGACGTTAGGTTTAACTTGCATAACTGGCATAAAATCAAATAGCATTTCGGTTTTCAACTGGCGACACATTGCACCATTTTATTTTATTCGTTTTACGCATAACGCATAGACCCTTTTGATAAGTTAGTCTCAGTAGGCTGCGAATCCAATGGAATGGTCAAAAAAAATTGTCGTTGGTGGCTGAGATGAAAGAGTGTTTAATATATTGAATAGGTTTTTATTGAATTTCCGCTTGAACGATCCGCTGGTTTTTAATTTGTTCCACCTGTGGGCGTCCATTGTGACAGTTTGTTTATTTTTCACATAATGTTCTTTCTCAAGAATATGTGCTCTTATTTAAAATCAAATGGTTCTAAGAGAGTTTTATGGCAGCATTTCCAAGATACATTCATCTTAATGAAGAATGTCATAAAACTTTTACAAAACTTTTATCAGGTTTTATGCAAGTTGCGAAACAATGTCTTGAGAGGGGGATCAAGTAACTTATAAAACTACTGATAAGGTGAATTACACTTATAAATGATGTAGTTTTATGGAGGTTTCTTCAAGTGTTCTTTAATCACTCTTGAGAACTGTTAAGGAATTAAAACCACCTTAACTTGGAAAATGCCCTGATAAAACCGGATGAACTCCATAATGCTTTGATAAAACTACCATAAAACATGAATAAAACCAATTTGCATTTGAATTGCTACTTGGGATCCACCCTCCCTTTCCGACTAAAAACCGTATGTGTTTGTCATTCACTAGAAATAGGAATTTTTTTTTTTTTTTTTATTTGCTCTACCCTCCACAAAAGAAAAAATGTTTTTTTTTTCACACCACGCATTTTTTTTTTTTTTTTTTTAACCAAACTCCAAAAAAAAAAAAGAACCACAACATTGTTGTATTCAAATTAATTCAGCTTTAACAACATAGCAAATGTACATTTTAACAAAAAACCCTCCTAAAAAAAAACAAAAGGAAGGATAATAAATTTTGTTTTAGCCCACCGAAATAATTAAACAGCTTCCTCATCAACAAAAAAAATTTTTTCAGAAAAATCACAAATAATTATACAATCAGTAGCTTTTAAATGGTTTTTTTAGATATATTAAATAACTTCCTTGTTTGGCAATAAAGTTATGCGGTGATATATCATAAATTTTCTCGAATAATCTATATATATATATAAAAATGGATTTCTGTCTGTCTGTCTGTCTGTCTGTCTGACCCTAATAGGCTCCGATACTACTGAACCGATCGGCGTGAAAATTTGTATGCAGGGGTTTTTTGGGCCGGGGAAGGTTCTTAAGATAGTAAGAGACCCCTCCCTCCTCTGAAAGAGGGGGCTCCCATACAAATGAAACACATATTTCTGCATAACTCGCGAACTGATTAAGCAAAGTAATCCAAATTTAGCATTTAGTTTTTGGAGGCAAGAAATGTTTCTATGGTAGTTTCAGACCCCTCCCCTATCTAGAAAGGGAGGCTCCCATACAAATGGAACAGAAGTTTCTGCATATCTCAAGAACTAATAAAGTAAATGGAACCAAATTTGGCATGAATATATAAATTTTTTTTCAATAAATGTATATATAAATTTTTTTTTCCCTTTCCCCCAGATCCATATAGAAACGATCTGTTTGACGCCACTGCACTTCAGGGACAACAATATGATTTTCACTAAGAAGAGAAATTAGGTCTTGACCAAGTTTTTCCGTGCCTGGACAATTATCACATGTGTTCAACCAACATTTCTCATTGGGATTATTGCACATTATTTTGAGAAATAAATCATGATATGAGTTGGTATCACGAGGAAGTAATTTTTTGTCTAATATGGTCTTGTAAATCAAATTTTACATTTTGGTGGTAGATGCATACACACACAGTATGCGTACCACTCGTACCAACCAGGATGCAATGTTTACGCCGGTTACTCGCGAACATGCAAGACCCAATTTTTATTTCGGGAAACTGCTCTTTAAAAATGGCATACCCCTTTAAAAGAGCACACAATATTTCTCTGTGTTACACAAACACTATATACTCTTTCCCAAAAAATACACTCTTTTTTCTCAAATAAAACAGACCATACTGTGATTTTTTATTCTTTTATTCTCAAACATAGTAAATAACAATGTTTTCTTTTCATCTTCATTTCAAGTTGCTTGATTTTTCGTAGGGTAGGTGAGTTCTCTAACTTTTCTCCTAACACTACTCATAAGCTTCTGCACAGTGCTTTCCCCTACCGTTGTCACCACTTTTGGCCAATCTTTCTTAAATTTTTCTACACTATCTGCTGGTTTCATGTGTTTTCTCAGCTTCGCCTTCGTCAAAGCCCAGATAGTTTCGATAGGGCGAACTTTGGGCAGTTTGGTGGATTCATCTCCTTTGGTACAAATACGACATTGTTCCTTTTGTACCACTCTAGTGTATATTTAAACGCTATCGCTTTTCTTCTGAATGAAGAGGATCGGTTATTTCCGGTGAACACAAAGTACTTCACGATGTCCAACTTCTCTGCTCTAGGGAGGAGCTGGCAGTACGAATAAACCATTGAACTTAGTTGCTTGACTGTTTTCGTCATAGCTGCTGCAAATCATCTGATAACGCTGTCATATTTTTCTGTACACAACAGAGTTGCTACGATTGGCTATACATAGGTGAACTCACCACCAGGTGGCATGGCAATCACACGAAAAATCGTTAGAATTTGTCCATTGTTATAATGCCTACGTAAATGATGTTGAAACATAATCATATTGTTGTTATTTGTACCCTTAAAGTTTAAGGAGAGTTCTGACTCAAAAAGAACTTTTAAACTTAATAAAAAATAGTTTTTCTATTTTGCTCTTTTTTTATTTGAGTTTTTAAGTCTCCCAAAAATTTCAACCCATTTGGTTTGAGTGCGCCTTGACACAAATTATTGTAATTGGAAAACTAGTATATTTAAAATTAACACTTCACTTGATCACTTTAAGATAAAGTTAAAAAAAACACTTTAACAAACTATCACAAGTAGACGCGAACAAATTCCTTTAAATTCTACCAGAAAAAAAGCTTCCTTCATCTGCAAGTCTCAGACCAAATATGCATATCTGTTAAGGTACAAGATTTTTCTAGTGGAATTTGAAAAAAATCTCGTGTTTACTTGTATAAGTTTGTAAAAGTGTTTTAGTTTTTTTTTCTTATAGTGATCAAGCGAAGTGTTAATTTGAATTTTCTCAGTTTTACAATCATAATCATTCTACTAATACGCTCGTCAAAGTGTTTTTTTTTTAAATATGTAATTTTGAAAAAGTGAAAGTGACAAATTATTGTGTCAAATTATGTGTAAGGGAACAGCTTAGATTAGTCTAGATGGTGGAGGCACGATATTACCTAGTTGATGAACGGCTTTTGATTGAAAGTATTCTCGACTTATATGGGAATAAAATCTCAAAGTTCCTCTAGCCACACAATGAACTAAGGAGTGTATCAAAAATAAGCTATCCACAATCTTTTTTTCAAATTATGTTGAAAACCGATATTTTATTCATACAAAAAATTGATCCTTTATTGTTCTTGAAGACCCTCTTCACGATTGCCCAGTAACGTTCGATGGGTCGAAGCTGAGGGCAATTTGGTGGATTGGCTTTCCGCAAGCCAATTGAGAGTGGTTTTGGCATAGTGAGCCGACGCTAAATCCGGCCAAAACAGTGGAGGTGTACTATGCTTCTTATATAAAGGCAACAATCTCTTCTGGAGACACTGAGATCGATAGATTTCCGCATTTATAGTTCCGGTAGTGTAAAAAATGGTTGACTTCAAACCACAGGAACATATTGCTTGCCATACCAGTACCTTTCGACCGAATTTCTCCACTTGGATCGACCTGTCCGCGTCGCTCACATCCTCTCCAACGACGGAAGTATTGTGGACCTGGAAGGGTTTTTGAGTCCTCCTTTACATAGGTCTCATCGTCCATCAAAACGCATGCATCCGGACGCTACAAAAGACGCGAATACAATTTCCGGGCCTTGTTGCTGCTCGCTTCTTCTGTTCTGCACTTTGTTTCGAGATTTTATGCTTCTTGTAGGTCTTCAGGTGATTCCGACACTCGTTCCTGCTTTTTTGGCCAAATCACGTATTGACATTGATTTGTTCTTCATGATTAGAGATACCACTTTCTGCTCCAGTTTCGGGTTGGAAGAACCGGGTTTTCTGCCTCTTCCTGGTAGCTCATCCAAAGAATAGTGTTCCCCAAACTTATTAATGATGGTTTTAACACTTGCATGATGAATTCCAAACCGCTTCGCCAATTTTCGCATAGTAATACCCTTCTCACTTAGCCATGTGTCCAGAACCTTAATTTTCACTTCCTTTTCAATACGCGACATTTTGAAAACGCAGAATTTGAACCGCACAAACAAGTAAACAAAAGAAAGCTGACAGTCAACCGCACAGCATGCAGTGTTCAGAGCATAAAAAACCATCACAAATACATGCGTACAACGCAAATGTATGTGGATAGCTTATATTCGATACACTCCTTATTTCATGCATTCGTGTTGGCTTCACAAGCTTTAAAAAAAAACAACAACAGACACTTGCTACAGAATAGCTGAATACCAAGAGAGAGTATATATTAACATATGAAACAAACTCAAACCATAAGCAACATGAAAATCGGTTCGTTAAAATGTTCAAAATAAACAACTGTTTCCAACAGCAAACGAAGGCATGCCGGGCTCGCCCACACTTCCCCCATGTGCTGCGTTGCGACTTTTTTGATGCGCTCTAAAATCACTTCGCACCACCCACCTCGCAGGTGTCGATTCTAGCACAACACACCACCCGCTGCGTCGGCAAACAGCGCAGCATTTTACAATGATGAGTGTTGTAACCGATTACCGCAAATGTGGTCTTTGTGCCCGCATTCACCTTTGCCACCACATCCCTTCACACGGTCTGGGAGAGCATTCTACTGACGGTACAGGAAAAAAAAAAACAATTCTCGGGAACTGCCACGTCCAAACCAGTGGATTCGTTCGCTGGGTGAAAGGATATTCACGATAAGTGACAACGCCAGAACCAATCATGCCCCCCGACCCCGCCACCCCACCCCCCGCACCCCCCCCACCCCCTGCCTTTGCAGGGAAAAAAAAAAGGAAAATGACAACAAAAACCCGACAAATGGGGAACAGCCCCCATTTTGCCTATTCCCCGATGAAATGCAGATTTTGGGGTTTGAAAGCGCTGTAATCGTTATCTTGTATGAGCTTGATGTTGGCTAGCATTAAATAAAGAATTCAGCTCAACGCGTTTTTGGAATTATGTTAATTCTTTCTGAGTTCTTCCCAGCAAATATTTAAAGCTGGTAGCAACTATACACTGGAAATTTATTTTCGTAAATAAGCTTTCACTAGTTTCGTAAACATGGATTTTGTACATAGAACATATGTCTCGTGTATTGTATGACACATTCATATTGCTGTTTATCTGGTGAAATGCTATCATTACACCTTTTTGTAGAATGCACGAAATGGATTTTGTGAAGACCAATCGCTGCTTCTCTGTTGGTGTTGCTGCTGGGATGGGCGGGAATAATTTATTTATCCCCACAACAAACTTAAAGCGCTGCCGAGAGTTATAACTTCATACCCATTAATCAAGGATCTTCTCATGTGTTACCATGGCCTAGTGAGATCAACCACGGATTCAATAAAAGCCCTTTACAAAAATATGGGATCAAATCCCATGCCAGAAACATTAAAAGAAAAATAAACGCTGGACAACTCCACGCGATTGCGTTTTTTTCTCAATTACATTTCGAGTCGATAAAGAAGATTTGCCCTTCATCCTTGCACCCACCAGAGAGACGTTTCTTTTTAATTTGTAGTAAAATATTCGTAGCTCTTTGTATTGTTTTTGTGCAATGAACGAATGTTCTTTCTGTTTCAACAAATGCTTTGTGCTTTTGACAGTAGCGCGTGTAGCTTCATAGAACGTACAAATCAGTTTCGTTGCAGAAAACAACGAATGGATTCGTAAGTGCTACCTTTGATTTCGTAGTATAAACTAAAATTAATTTTCAGTGTAGTAATAGTGAAACAATCAACTAGTTCATGTAAAATTATAAAGTTTCAATGTTATCATCTCTGGCAAAAACATTTGTGTTGGAAGGATTTTTCGATCGTCGATAGAGAACCGCACTCGTTTTTGGGTGCTGAATTCTTAACGCTGACCAAAATGTATTGGCTTATTAACTTATATGGTATCAAATCGGCAGGATAATAAAACATCAATAAAAATGAAAAAAAATTGCGATAAAAATACGTGAAATCGCCACTTAACACAGTGCCAACGAAAAAACAACAATTTGCCCAAGAAAAACTAAAAATAGCAATAAAAATTGATAATAAACTTTTAATAATTTAAAAGTGACCGGTAAAACTTTCAAAAAAAGCAATGAAAATAAGTATAAACGCAATAATGAGCTGATAGTTTTCCGTCATAAGAATAAGTTCTAGCGGTATAGGGAAGCGGAACCTATCTTGAGCTCAATAAGCAGACCTCCAGTGGAAATCGGTGAATATGCACCGAATACCGAACACTGAGTACACAAGTTATTCACACATTATTCGTTCACTTACCATTAATCGTTTGGCAACACACAAAACATTCGATTCTGATAATTCACTGCCAATTTAATACGACAAAGTTCCCATCTGTGTACATAGATTAACATATGTGACATGTACTGATTTTAATCATGAAAAAATATAAACAAGTTAACGCTCTCCACTACTACACCCAAAAATATAAATGTCAACAAAACTTTTAAAAGGGCCTATGCTGCTATAAAAACATCACTGTTTCTATTGTCGCTCATATACTAAGTCGCACTTGCGATGCGGTAATGGTATTGTGACTGCCGAGTTTGCAAACAGCCCACTTTGATTGCACGGTGAGATTCTATAAGTGCGACAACGCGAATACAAGTCCGATCTAACGTTGAATCGTGTCTGGGAGGAAGCTCTATATAGTACACATAAAATGTAAAACATAGCTTTATCAATCTTCAAGAAAATTTCAATGCGCCGTATAAAATTAAAGCAACTGAGAAAACCCACCAGATTATATTAAGGGGACAACTTTGGAACTTTGGTATCAATTTAAAATAATGGCGTAACTTTTTAACCCAGGCTTTTAACAGCTGTAATGGCCACCACAATCGAACCAACTATCAGGAAGCGATCAAAGCATTTGACATTTGGCTTGTGTCGACTAGTACACCGTGTCCAATATATTCTCATACACTTTTTGCTTGCATTGGTGTCGTGCAACTACTCAACATGCTTCACGTATGTGTTGGTGTAGTTTTGCACTATGTTTATACAAACGCTTATAGGTTATGTCCGATTGTTTTCACTCGGTGTTTATCTTTTACCAGCGATGTTTCGTGCTGTGGTGATAAAAAAGTTTTTGAAAGGTGAGCGCCCGGGCGCTATTTTCAGAAATTTGAAAAACTTCGGAGTAAAGCGGGATTTTGTGTACCAAACCATCCGAAGGTACCGTTACATCTGTTCGTTGGATGACCGGAAGAGATCCGGTCGTACTCGGACTGCACGAGTTGTTAAAGTGGTCAGGGAACGGATTAGACGAAAATCACAGCGCTCTGTATGTAAAATGGCCGCAGATGTGAATGTTTCGAGATCGTCAATGCACAGTATACTGCAAAATGACATCAGATACCAAGCTTTTAAGAAACGTAAGGTTCACGGAGATTCGGAACCTTCCAAGCAGAAACGACTCGAAAGAGCAAGTCTGCTTTTGTCGCGGCACGGTGCGGAAGAATTTATCTTTTCCGACGAAAAGTTATTCGTCTTGCAACAATCCCACAATGTCCAGAAGGACAGATTGTGGGCTCCTCTTCGAGAACTGTTCCAGAGTGTGATAGGAATATTCCACGGTTCCATAGTGCTGCGACAGTGATGGATTGGGGAGGAATTTGCAAGCGAGATAAATTACCACTGGTTTTCATCGAAAAAGGCGTTAAAGTGAATGCCGTATATTATAAAACGGAAGTTTTGGAGAAAGTGTTGTCAAGCCATATGTACAAGAGGTGTTTAGAGATGATCACTATGTGTTTCAGCAGGACGGAGCGCCATCGCATACTGCAAATCTCGTTCAGGGCTGGTGCCGAGAAAATTTGACCGACTTTTTGGACAAGAATTAATGGCCTCCCAGTTAACCAGATCTGAATCCCTTGGATTATTTCGTATGGTCATACATGCTGGCGAAGGTAAATGACCACAGGGCTTCTAATATGAACCAATTCAAAACCGTAATCAAACGAATTTTGGGACGAAATGCCGATGGAATTCGTGCGTGCCGCCTGTGACGGTTTCGAAAAACATCTGGAGCTGATCAAGAAGGTTAAACGCGGTGTTATTCCAAAACATATGCTGTAGTTGATCAGTATTATATTGCAATATAATGGGTAAAGTTATCAATCAAATCTGGATTATCGGTTTGAAATAAATAGAGTTTCATTTTGTATGAGAATATATTGTATTTTTGTGGATTTTTCCACCGCCCCGCCGTGTCTCCTGTTCAAGGAATCCGGCAATATCTGTCGCGAAAACTGTGTCAGAAATCACATCTTTGCGACAGATTTGGAGAATAAAACTTGAACAACAATCTTGAAGCCGAAAAATTGGTGAGTTTGTTGACAAAAAACTGTATCGCTAAGTCTTTTTGTTTTCCTGGTTTTTACGCCAGTTGAACGTAAGTTGAGAATGTAGGGTAACGGGATGTAATGTTAGCCTACCACCTTCATTCGGCCTATGTACCAAATATGCCATTAATTTAGCGATAATCAATCAAATCATGTTGCTATTAGGATGACCGATGTTATCCAAAGCAATTGAGACAATATTAATCAATCTATAGTTGTTAACTTCCGCGTAATTTTCGATTTCTTGAACTTTTGGGGCATCATGATTTCACTGGATAAGCGGAACAGATGATCTACACGATCTTCAAGTGATCTAAATTTGGCTTAATTTAATCGATAAAGTGAGTAATGCAGTCTGAATGTACAGAAAATTGTTACACGTTACAAACTAACTGCTCACATAGCTAAAATAACAATGACTTTACAAGAAAACATATTTTTTTGTATGTTCCCAACTATGGCCTGCTGTATCAATAACGTCGTAAAAAGGTTGTTATTGGTAAAATTTGAAGTGGAAATGCATGAGTTTGCAGATGTTCATATTCAAATGGCTCATCTAAACACAAACCCAAGGAACAAAATCATTATATAGTGAATTATAATCTTTTCATTATTGAATGGCTGATAAATTATTGATGAACATCACTTAAGTGTTTCAAAGCCGTTTTTTTTAGTTTGTTTTGTGATTATTTGTGTTAAGTAAAGCGAATACAGCAGGCAATGCCTTAATTCATAAAATCAGAAAAAAAAACCGTACGAAGAGTAATAAATCCATCCAATGGGACGAAGTTGCATCCATGAATAGACCCAATTTGGTGCTTATAGACCGACATTAAATCCATATCCCTCGAATGTTTCTGACTTCATAAAAAGAGTTGTGTAACTTTTCGTGATACATACTACCAAATGTCTTATCGAATTTATCTTAGCAAGTGTTTAACTAGTTGAATCTCTCTTTGAGCTTCAAAACTTTATGAGTTATAACAAAAAAATTAAATGATCGTTGCATAATAGGCTGAGTCAAGGGACACATACCCTATATGGAATGTAATGTATATGTATATTTTTGGACTTGTTATAGCACAAAATAATGGAACACAGTTGTGAAATACCTAAAACATTTAAGAAAAGGTTTTTCATAAGCATGACTGGTTTATCTGGAGTTTTCTTACAGTTCTGGGCATTTTTCACACATAAAAAAAAGGTTTTTACGATGAAACGCTAAATTGTTAGTTTGATACGTTTTCGCAATAACCGTGTGAGTTAGTTATCGCCAAAAGCATCAAAGTTTCATTCTAATCCTAAATGATTAATTTTGCAATGTGTAATGAACTCTGATTTTTTTTTCAGAAATAGGTATTGCTTATTTCAGTAAAAAATATCTATTGAGAACATATCCACCACCACATTATTTATGGCAATCGCATTTGACAGAACTGTCCTATTCCAAAAGATTCGATCATTCTAGTTTTGATTCTGTATCTCCCATTACCAGTGTAGGCCCAACATTCTCGAGTGCCCTCCTGATGGATATCGGAATAGGGAAAAAGATTGATCCCATGTGAAGCTTTTTAATCATCATTAAATTCTCATTCTTTCCGTAGAAAAACCTCGGATCCTACGGAACCATCTTCATATGTTCAGTAAACTGAACGCATAATAGGGTGGTTCACAACTATTTCAACTGCCTCGGGTTCTATAATCTACTCGTCCACTTGCTCATCGTATACTTTTCCAGGTACAATAACATTTAGGAATATATTTTACCCATGAAGAAAACATGAACCTGATTGAAGGTTGCAGATGAATGGAACATTTGAACAACCCTGATGCACACGCACCCATCCACGAGGATTCCCCACTGCTGCAGCCAAGAGCGACGGCAGCGACCACGGTACAGCTCTTCCTCGTTAGACTCATTGAGTATTCTCAAAAGGATTCAGAAGCTGTAAGGTATTTTATCAACTATGAAAATATTTATGCTAGAACATTTTAATGATTTACTCGTATGAGCTTCCTTTAATACTGCTGATGCTGTTCCACACACCTACACTGGGAGACTGCAATTGCACTTGTCGTGCGGGAGGGGCTGCTGTGGAAGTGCAGCACGTTGCTCATCCGAGAATTCCTTATTGCAACACAAATTAGTGTGCTTTTGCTATCATTTCCCCCGCCCGGTGGCTTTTACCTCTGGAGATTGTCGTTCTTGTTCTAGCCTTCCCCTTCCGGCCAAAGTCGTCCAAAGTGGGGAACCCAAAGAGAGCAGCATTCTTGAACGCTCAGACGACGGCCGTATTCGCCGGCTTTGTCTGCACTGGAGTCTTGCAGTAACAAAATAATTATATTTTCTCGAGTATTTATATATCATTATTTGGGAATGTTTAATGAATTTAAATGGCACCAAAGTAACAATTTTAGTTTTATTCCAGCCGTATAGCACTCTCCCGGCTTTGTTGATAAAACTACATTCAAAACTGTTTTGTCTACCAACACCTCCTCTATGCTTCTTTAAAGCCGAAATTTGTACAAAATGGCCCATTCTATAGACGGTTGTGAAAACAAGTTAATAAAACCTTTATAAGAATATAAAGATTTTGAAAATGTTCTAGTGACAGATGTTATGACCACTTGAGAACCTTCATAAAACCTATTGGCTGCCATTAAAACCAGAATGTGGCCAAATGACCACAGCTGTCAAACTTCACTGTGAAATTGAGGTTGGTTTTTGTTGTTCTGCTTTGTTCGATTCTCTGCTCTTCTGATTCATTTATCAGCAAAAAAAAAGGTAAAGTGTTGCGGGAAATTGTGTTTGATAGCAAAATATTCAAAACAAATTGTGTTTTCTACAGCGTATTATGCTCCAAATCATATGCGCAATTATTTTTATTGTGAATATTGGCACGATAAGAGCCGAAAATTAATGCGCCTCGGAAATTATGCGAATTTACAACAATATAAATCAAATTAAAACCAAAACATTCGATAAATTAATCATGAATTTCCTGAAAAGTGCTTGGAATTGGATGAGATTATCGAAACGAATGCCGAAATTAGTCTCCGATCTACAGTTTATTTGCATACCATTGAAAATTTGATGCATTTATTTTTCCACATTTCAATTATTTCTTATATTTTAATATGGCGATTGGAAAAAAAATCACAGTTTAGCCATAAAGCCAATTTTTCTTCGCAATGACTATTATAAAACTATTTGGTCTTATTGTGACTTCCTTCAATGCCAATTTGCCGTTTAATGCATTTACTGTAGGCAAAATGGTTTTAAAATACTTTTTCAACTGACCATAATAAGATAAAATCAATGAGTCCTAAAACGGCATTTCAATACAGCATTTTACGAGTTCATAAAGTCGAAATAAAACCTTTGATAGGAGTAAAAGGAATTTGAGAAACAAGGTTTTAAGATTGTTGTAAACAAGCTGTGTGAGTTCTCATAAACCTGACTAAAATATGAAACCTATTGGCACAAAAAAACACAACTTCAAACCAAACCAAATACTAATATTACAAACAACATCCAAAACAAGGAACCCCAAAACCCACAATTCAACCACATTATCCACCAATTACCTACAAACTTTCAAAATCAATAAATTTCTTCACATCTATTCCGAATTCTGCTCCCAAACAACCTTTATAACGTTCAATACATACAAAATACCAGTTTCATCTATATATACATATATATATATATATATATATATATATATATATATATATATATATATATATATATATATATATATATATATATATATATATATATATATATATATATATATATATATATATATATATATATATATATCTTTAAGGTGTGCAACTAAGTTCTCGCTGTTTTTTGGTGAAAAAGGTACTTTATTTTGAAAACAAAGGTTACAAACGAATTGTTCAAAGTATTGCCCATCACTAGCTACGACTTTTTCCCATCTTTCTGGTAGAACGTGAATACCATTTCGATAGAACTGTTCGTCTTTTGATGCTATCCAAGAATCAAGCCATTTTGAGATGTCATCATATGAGTGGAATTGCTGACCAGTGAGACCATGTGCCATCGAACGGAACAAGTAATAATCGGACGGTGCAATATCAGGAGAATATGGCGGGTGGGGTAGGACTTCCATTTGAGCGTTTCCAAGTAGGTTTTCACGGGTTTCGCAACGTGAGGTCGAGCGTTGTCATGCTGAAGAATCACTTTTTCGTGTCTGTGCTCGTATTGTGGCCGTTTTTCGTGCAGTGCTCGGCTCAATCGCATCAATTGAGTTCGATACCGTTCCCCGGTAATGGTTTCGTTTGGTTTCAACAGCTCATAATAAATAACACCAACTTGGTCCCACCAAATACACAGCATAACCTTCGCAGCGTGAATATTCGGCCTAGGCGACGATGTTGAAGCATGCCCGGGCAGTCCCCATGAATGTTTCCGTTTTGGGTTACTGTAATGAATCCATTTTTCGTCACCCGTCACAATGCGATGTAGAAAACTCTTCCTTTTTTGCCGCTGGAGCAGTTGTTCACAGACGAAAAAACGACGCTCAACATCTCTTGGCTTCAAATCGTAAGGAACCCAAGTTCCTTGCTTTTGAATCATTCCCAACGCATGCAATCGCTTACTCCTAATCCTGAACCAAGCTCTTCTTGCGTTTGACACGGATCCTCATCGAGCAATGCCTCCAATTCAGAGTCTTCGAAGTTTTTTTGGCCTTCCTTCACGCGGACGATCATCAACACTGAAATCACCATTTTTGAAGCGACGAAACCAATCACGACACGTTGTTTCACTCAGAGCAGCATCACCGTAAACTTTTTGAGCTCTCGATGTGCTTCAGCCGCCGTTTTCTTCGAATGAAAGAAGAAAATCAACACTTCCCGCAAATGACGATTATTTGGCACGAAATCAGACATCTTCAAACAACCAAAATATATAACACTAAACCAAAATCACTGATTTGGCAAAGCGGTTTGTTTACCATATGTCTGAGCTTGGTTTATGACGCTTGAGATGTACAACATTCGACCAGCACTTACTACTGGCGCCATCTATTGCTAAACAGCGGGAACTTAGTTGCGCACCTAATACCCCTACACCCCCAACCCCCCCCCCCCTCAACCCCCACCCCCCTTTTTTTTTTTCTTTGGTTAGTCTTAAGTAACACTTTTCTGCTACCTACTCAATTTCACCGCCTCGCATCACAAGAAACTCAAAAACGACAAATTAGAGTGCGGCTTGGTTGATAGTCGTTTCCAATTAATTGAAAGTAAAAAGTCTAAGAGTGAAATGCGGCATAAACCCCCAGTATCACACCTGATGTTAGTGCCTTTATATAAACGTTATACGTCGTGGTAGTGAAAAAAACTTACTTCACTACTGGTCAAATTCTTGGTTTCACATGCATGTTTACAGCATGAGATAAATACACCCCTCCCCCCCCCCCCCCCCCCACCACCATCGACAAGGTGAAAAATTTGACCAACGAGAGGGGACATGGCAAACTTTGGACTCTATCACAGAAATGAACAATATTTTAACACTGAGCACTGTGTGCTGAGCACTGAATGTTGAACATTTTCGTTATATTTTTCAAACCTGATTCGATTTCACCGCAGCTTTCAAGCCACTCATGGTATGCTTATGCTATCCGTTGGAAGCTTGCCTGTAGAATAGATGGGCAGCTCTTAGTTTGCACCTTTAAACTGAAGAAATGATCCATGAAAAATTGAAATTCGTTCCACAAAAAACGTATTTATGACCCATAAGGCTCTTATAAAAATCCATAAAAAAATTCAAATGATCCATAAAATACAGCAATGCGATCCATACTTTATATAAATTTTAGCAATAAATGTCAAAAATGTACCGTTGTATATCTAGAGGATGATCGATTAAAATGTACGGATTACCCATAAACATATTGCAAATGTTCCATAAAAGGTTTAATATCATTCCCTAAACTTGTAATATTGATTCTTAGAATGTAACGTTTGTGAACTAAAATATATGCACATGATCAATACATTATTGACAATATTTCTTAAATATATCGCCAATGATCCATAATAGGTTTGAAAAATGAACCACAAACTTCTAAATATGGTCAATAGCAAATCAATTTTGTGCACTTAAAATAACATAATCCATAAATTATGCCGGATATATTCCAATTTTGGGTTTAATTTTTTTTTAATTTTAAGTACAGGGAAATCGATCTTTGACTGCGCTATTAATCAGAATTATTATCATGTTCGTTCCTTTAGCTACGCGTCATAAATATTGCTGTAAAAGAATGATCACTTTGGAGAAGATTTTCAATTTTCAGAAAGCTGACTTACTTTTGCACTCTTACGCTCTTTTACGACCGCACCTGCGACACATGTTTCCCAATAAATTTGGTTAAGAGAACTCGTGCACGTAAAGAACTACGGCAGCCCTTAGTTTGCACCTCTAAAACTGAAGAAATAATCCATGAAAAATTGAAAATCGTTCTTTAAAAACGCATTCTTGACCCATACGACTCTGGTGAAAATCCATAAAAAAATGACTGTTGAAAATCCACAAAAAAAAAATAGAAATGGTCCCTTAGATTCAACAATTTGATCCACACTTTTAACAAAATTCAGCAATAAAATGTCAAAAATATCATCCATAAATTATTGTAAATGTTCCATAAATAAATTGCCAGTGATCTCTAATAGTTTGTGTAACAAATCATAATCTAAAAAAATGCTTCATAACAGACCAACTTTGTGCACTTAACATTATTTGATCTCCCCGCAATTGCGTTTGTCAAGAAATTTGGTAAAGAGCTCTCCTGCACATAAAGAACTACAGGACAAACTTATGACTTGCTTAAACTGTTGTTTCAGAAAATTTGATTTAAATTATGCCGAGCAGACGCTTGCTGTCCAACTCCCTGTCGCTCGTCGGACCTAACTACAAAAAACATCCTCCGTTTGCCTTATACCGGGCCAATACTTGAATCAATCGTTTGGATGTCGGAAACATCGATCGCTTTCTGCCGCCTTAGTTCTTCCATCCTCAATACGACTACGCAAAAACTCCGCGATCCTTCTTTAACAGCAATATTTTATACGGATACCTGAAAGAACGGACATGTCACCAAATCTGAGTAGCAACGCAGTTAGGGATCAATTTTACAATCTGTTTGGATAAAAATTAACAAAAATAGGGCCCCTGCCTGGAAAAATGCTGGCATAATTTATGGATCATACCACATGGTTTAGCGAACAAAGATGATTTCCTATGTAGCATTTTTATAAGCTTATGGTTCATTATTCATCATTTTGTGGATCATTGGCAATTTATTTATGGAAAATTTCAAATAATTTATGGAACATGCGAGTATATTTAATTGCACAAAGGTTGCATTCTATTTTATTTATTTTTTTTCCTTCTGTTGAGCCAAAACACAACTACATCCATTGATTAGGATTATTGTTGTATGACCCATATTTGATTTGGTGCAAGTCAAATATCCTGTCACAATTAAGGTGTGATGGACATTGGTTGACATAGCCCCTGATCCCAGTTAGGCTCGATTTGTTTTATAATGTCTAATACCCTACCAGGATCGTTTTGCCAAATTTCTGGGGGCTCTAGTAACCCCTTTCCAAATATTGACATTCTTTGATTGAATAATGCTCCACACCCACACAGAATATATCGTATCATTTTTTATTTAGATAAAAAAAAAATACTTTATATACACTTAATTTACATTATTTTTTTTTTTTTTTTGTTTAGGTGATACCTACTCGGGCAGGTTTTTTTTTATTAAGATTAAGTAAGATCCGGGCTTTTACAGCACTTGGTCTTATAAATTTCTTGGCTTGTCTGCATGTATCCGTAGCGTTCCAGTTTGATTCTACCATGGACAGTTCCCAATTTTTTATTTCAGTCCTCAGAGCACACTCTGGGACTCCACAAAAATGGTTCCGGACCAATAAAATTTGATGCTGAACCTTCTCTTGCTAAGCTGTCTGCTTTTTCATTTCCTTCAAAACCACAATGGCCGGGCACCCAGTATAGAGTAACTTCGTTCCTACTGGCCAATTGCCTTAAAGAAAGAATGCTCTCCCACACTAGCTTAGATTTACATGTAAAAGCTTTAAGCGCATTGAGAGCTGCTTGACTATCGGAAAAAATGCAGATCTTTGCAAATCTGTATTTCCTCGTTAAACAAATATTCACACATTCGATAATGGCATGAATTTCTGCTTGAAATACCGTTGGACTATGTCCCATTGGTATAGTTTTCTTGATTCAAGGGCCATAAACCCCGGCTCCAGTATTTTCTCCGATTTTCGACCCATCCGTGTAAAATACAATGGAACCTGGACGTAAACTAGGCCCACCAGACTCCCATACATAGCGGCTTGATTTAACCACTTTGAAAGGAACGTCGTAGTTTGTCTTCGTTGTCATCCAATCTTCTATTGTTTTAACATCTGAGTTTAGCTTGAAATTCTTAAGGATCTTTAAATGTCCAACCAGATCACCATCTAAAGTCTTGTTGTAACGCTTGAATTGCAGGGCACTTTTCGCTGCCTGCTGCTTTACAAATTGGTGTAAAGGTAACATGTTAAGAAGGGCATCCAAAGCAACAGATGGTGTCCTTTTCATTGCCCCAGTTATTGATACACAGGCAAGTCTCTGCAGTTTATCTAGCTTCACTTGGGTGGTTACCTCATCAAGTTTAGGCCACCATATAAGCGAAGCATATGTAATTTTCGGACGAACTATTGCAGAATCAATCCAATGGACAGTTTTTGGTCGAAGTCCCCATGTTTTGCCCACTGCTTTACTACATACCAATAAGACATTTGTACCCTTAGTGAAAAACTTGCCAAGATGGGAGTTACAATTCAGTTTTTTATCCAAAGTAACACCAAGGTATTTAACTTCTTCCGCAAACTGAACTTGAACTCCATTGAGAGTAGGCTGTTTTAAATTTAATTTTCTCCTTTTGGTAAAAGGTACTATAACAGTTAACAGTTTAAGCCCTCTATTCTACACCATTTGACAGTTATATTGAGAGCAGTTTGTAACCGACTAGATATCGTGTCATCAAACTTCCCACGAACTATTATAGCTAAGTCGTCAGCAAAGCCAATCACCTCGTACCCTAGCTCTTCTAGTCTTTTAAGCAGTTCATCTACTACTAAGGACCACAATAAGGGTGATAGGACTCCTCCTTGAGGATAGCCCTTAATCGAACTAATAGTTAGTTGCGCACCTCCAAGATCAGCAGAAATTTCTCGGTCTGTTAGCATCGCCATAATCCAGTCGATAATACAGTTATCCAGGCCCCTTGTTTCCATTGCGGAGCGCATTGAGCTATAGGATGCATTGTCAAATGCTCCTTCGATATCAAGAAATGCTACCAAAGCTACTTCTTTGGCTTGAAGAGATTCCTCGATTTTATTAACCAGCGATTGTAGCGCCGTTATTGTAGATTTTCCAGATTGGAAGGCAAATTGTTTTGCTCAAGGGAGACTCTCATTAAGCTCGTTGACTTAATAAAGTCGTCCACAATTTTTTCCATTGTCAGAGGAAAGACTAATAGGTCTAAAGGCTTTAGGGGTAGTTTTATCTCTTTTTCTCGCTTTTGGAATAAAGACAACCCGAACCTTTCTCCAAGCTTTTGGATATAACTCAGAGTAACACTAGCTCTGAATAATTCAGTCAGCAGGGAGTAAGCAAATCTTTTTTTTGCTGGAGCAGAGCTGGGAAAATTTCATCTCTCCTAGCTGATTTTAATGGTTGAAAAGAACTCAGTGCCCATTAAACACTAGATGGCGTGAAGATTTCACAAGCTTTAAGATAAGCATCTGCTATCCATAAGCGTCCTACTTCATCTAAGTCCTGTGCTTCAGCAAATACAGTTGTTGACCCCGGGAGGTGAGCTCTCATCATTACTTCCAAAGTTTCGGTACAATTGACTGTAAAACTACCATCCTCTTTTTTAAGGTTGCCAAGACCATTTGAATGATCTTGGCATGCCTCAATTCTCTGTTGTATTCAGTCAGAGCCTTTTTGTATTGGTCCCAGTCTGAAGTAGCTTTTGCTCGATTGAACATTTGTCTAGATTTTTTCCTCAATTCTGCCAGCTTGTCGTTCCACCCCCCTCCCTTCCCCCTTTTTACCCCTTTTTTTTTTTTTTCTTTTTTTCTTCTTTTCCTTTTTTCCCCCCCCCCCTCCCCTTTCCCTTTCTTTATATTCCCCTTTTTTCTTTCTTTTCTCTTTTCTCCCCCTTATTCCCTCTATATATTTCTATTTTATTACAATTTTCCCTCTCTTTCTCCCTCTATTCTTTTCCTCTCTTCCCCCCTCTTTCCATCTTTGGGCAATTTCTCTTCTATTTACTAAATTCATACTTCTTTCTTTTCTCATACTTACAATTTGCCTTTTATCCCTTCATTATTTACCCTCTTGTTCCCTTTTTATTTATTAATCTTCTCCATTTCTTTTACATAATTGTTTTCTATTTTTATACTCATTCATTTTTTACATTTATTTATTTATTTATTTTTTCTTCCCTTTTTTATTTCACGTTTTTTTCTCTCCCTTCCCTCTATCCCCTTCCCTCTCCCTATCTATCTCTTTCATAGCTCCAAGGAGGGGGCAGGGTGGGGCCGTTGCTCCCCCCCCCTAACTTTTGATTTTATTTTTAGATTTTTAATGTTTGTTTCAATTTTTTATCATTTATTTTTAATGTTTGTGAGATTGCCCCTTTACCTCAATGAAAAAGCGCGAAGTTGCCTCGATTTTGTAATAAGTGATAGCAAAAAAGCGCAAAAAGTGGACATCCATGAGATTTTTTTTTAAATAGTAAAACCCAACCTAGCTAACCTAGCGTATCCTAAAAAATATCTCTAGCTTTAATGTTAATTATGATTCAAGCATTGATTGGTTTTTTCCCGCTAGCTGAAAGTGGAGAAATGCTATTCCCAGTTAAATTTTCCGTTCTTGGCAATCAAAAAACTTAATATTTTAACCAATGTTATAGCTTTCGGAAGCCAAATAACACTAGATTGAGAAACATAATTCATAATTCATAGTTAGAAAGTTTATCAACGGAAAATGTATATTTGAACTATTCATGATATGGGCCAAACCGATGAATATTACCCCGCTGATCAATAATATCCCGTTTAACGGTACTGTAGTTTCGTATTATTGAGAATATATGTTAATCATATCTTACAGTTTGATTCAGTATTTTGAAATATTGTTTCTGTATCCAAGAGATATTAATGGAGCACATGCTACGATATAATCCAGGTGAGACGAGACGAATCGTATCCGATTTTCAGACCAGTAATTTGATAAGCGTGTGAGAAAGCAAGACAGCATGCTAATCAGTGCGAGAAGTTGCAGTGGTCTTATCCTATTCAAAGATTTCATCCCTTTCTATGAGCATGAGCAAGATAATGAGAATGATTGACCGCCCAAGGTTGCTACTCCGTTGCTGCCAGATCAGCTGTTCTTACACAGAGGATCAACAGATGATGGTTGAGACTAGCATACATCCTCAATGTATAAAAACTGGTGATCCCAAACTAAGACAATACTGGCGCCTGCTTCACCCGAATGCAGGTCAAATAAGCAAAGGGTAGGACTGTGTCGACGTGATACTCGTTTTATTGGAAGCCGAGACCGCCTCTGCACTTTCACGAGAAATCACTGGGATGTTGGATAACAAGATTGGGTGGCAGCAGGTTTCTTTTTGTTAAACGATAAGCTGAATTCACGCGGCGTTTAGTGAAATATTTAGATATTACTTCCGATTTCTGATTTGAACCTATTTATACCAACAGTAAGGATGCCATTGGGGCCACTCACAAAGTGTGATGGTGGTTTTTCATTGGAAAAACAAAAAGATTCTCTATAATGCTGGAAATCCGATAAACCAACAGTAAGGATGGTATTGGAGCCACTCACAAAAAGGTATAGTGGTTTACTTTCTCAAAGTGACACGGCGAGTATGGCAAACCAACATTATGGATGACAATTAATTGTGATCCTCACCACCGGTCCACCAGCCCGGCGAACCACCACAACTCACCAGGAAGCATTTTTGTATTTTTTTTTCTGTGCTCACTCGATCACTCGCATCGCTTAATTATAGATATGCCATGCCCGATAGCAAAATAGTGCGTAATTAAGCATCGACACAAACTTCCACAGCCGATGCTCGAAGCATACTCTTTTACAACTGTATCAATCAAGTAGAAGCTTCTTAAGAACAATCTATGCTAATCCATTTAAAATTGCGATTGAGGGATTTGGTAAAAATAAGAGTGCGTAGATGCATTTCGTGCCTTATGGCAACTTTATGCTTCTATTGATGTCCAGGCTCATCGGTTCAGCACCAACCGGGGGAGACTAGTTCCTATACCCAATGATTTCATTATCTCCAATCTGCTCAACCAATCCCAATATATTGTGATGTAGCGGACGGATTATTATAATTTGAGATAACTCAATGCAGACGTCTTCCAAATTTGGCAGATCGACAGGCAGTCGGTGAAGACCCACCTGGTACCTCATAGTAATATGCTTAGGGGCAGACTAGTGATCCTCATAGTAAGAGATATGCGGAAGAAGCCATTTTCGAGCCAATCGTGCAGCGAAAGCTGTCAAATGTGAGCCAATCGTGCAAATTTTGCACTGCGGCAAGTGTTATCAGCCTCTGTGAATAAAATAAACACCGTTGCCAAATCGTTGAATCGAATTTCCGCATATCTCTTGCTATGAGGATGACTAGGGCAGACCGGAAGATTCGAGAGCTACCCCACCTTCAAAGATTTTATCCGTTTCTATCGGAGAAAACGCGCTGGATTTATGTGCGATGGTTCGGCACGTATTCATAAATAGAAGAATGTTTGTAACAAAACGGATCACCGGATAGAATACATACATAAGCACTCGGTTAGCACTCGGTTTTGTATGACAATGGCATAACACAATACTAAGTTGAATAGGTTCATTGGCAACAATTTTAATATAATTCAATAATACACCGATTTTGTTTTATACTACTCAGATACACTCCACTTGATACGACGACACTATACCATGATTGCTACATACACCACGTCTCAACAGATCATGTTTCACTTGGATCATATCAGATAAATCGGTTCAAATTTCAAAACGCAGATGCACCAGTGTATCTGAACTAATTTACAAATATTGAGGAGTAGCAGATAGAACGCATATGAATTCCTTTTCGTCATTGATGAATAAAATTTCCTAGATTATTTCTTATTACTCGTGTATTAAGAATGCAAGTAGCAAAAATTTATCACAAACAGCTTGCTTACAATTGCAACTTACGTCGGTTTGTAAAGTTATGCTTGATTTTCCTGTTTGGATAAAACAGAGAAAAAATTCGATTGAGACGGTGTGAGCACGATGAGTAAAAAAAACGGTGTTTTTGCGGTGCTGCCTTGTCAATATATGCACTGAAAATTTATTTTCGTGAATTAGCTTTCCCTCGTTTCGTAAACATGGATTTTGTACAAAGAACAGATGTCTCATAAATTTTATGATACATTCTTAATGCTTGTCATCTGGTGAAATGCTATCATTACACCTTTTTGTACAATGCACGAAATGAATTTCGTGAAGACCAACCAATTGCTGCTTCTCTTCAATCGTACTCATACATGTTGGTTTTGCTGCTTGGGTGGGCTGGAATCATTGATTTATCCCAAAATAAAAAAAATTAAAGCGCTATCGAGAGTTATAAGTTCATACTCATTAATCAAGTAAATTCTAACGAGTCACCATGGCTTAGTGAGATCAACCACGGATTCAATAACAAGTCTTCCCAAAAATACAGGTTCGAACCTCATGTCAGATATATTAAAAAAAATTGAAGAACTCCTCGTGGTTTGCGATTTTTTTTTCAATTACATACTGAGTCGATATAAAAGTTCGGTCAGTCAATCATGCAACCACCTGAGAGACGTTTCTTTTTTATTGATAACAAAATATTCGTAGCATTTTGTATTGTTTTCGTAAAATGAACGAGTGTTTTTTCTGTGTCAACTAATGCTTCGTGCTTTTAACAGTTATGTAACAGCATTGTGGCATTGAATACGAAGGTAGTTTCTTGAAAAGTACAAATCAATTTCGTTGCAGAAAACAACGAATAGATTTGTTAGCACTCCATTCGATTTCGTAATAAAAACGAAATATAATTTTCAGTGTGGGCGAGCGGGTCGCGAGGAAAAGTACATTTTCAGTAAAAACTGTTAACAAACTCTATGGTTGTCGTATACAAAAATCCAACATGACTGTAAAATGAATATTTCGACACATTACAGTACCTGTTAGATTTCAGCATGGTTCCTATTTAATGGGGTTCGATTTTGAAACACGGGGAAAATCGAGGGTTTTTAAGATCTTTTTTTTTTCATTACAGATCAAGTCTAGAATAGTTTAATCTTGTTGCCAAAATCGAACGGGTATTGTAAAATACTTTGGGTGAAAGTAGAAAAGTTAATACACCCGTCGTTCAGGCGGATTGTCAAAAACTGAGGGCTCGATTCCCGCTCCAGCCGATGGAACTCGATAATGTCCCTACTATATGGGTCCACCCGGCGTTGTGTTGTCCGTTGTATAATGTTAAGTGTTCAGTCTGTGCAGCAGCTGGCTGAAGACGCTGTAATTCTCTCTCTCTCTCTCTCTCTCTCTCTCTCTCTCTCTCTCTCTCTCTCTCTCTCTCTCTCTCTCTCTCTCTGTCTCTAAAAAAAAGCTTGCCCTCCCCTATTCGAAATCCTGGCTACGCGCTTTTCCCTCTATTTCCTGTCTCCCCCCCCCTTATCCAGTACTTTTTATTCATTCTTTTACAATTATACAATTTAAAGGAAAGGTATTGAACCTTTTATGGATCATTTGCAATATGTTTATGAGTAATCCGTACACTTTTAACGATCATGCCCTAGATATAAAACGGTACATTTTTGTCATTTTATTGCTAAATTTTATATAAAGTATGGATCAGAGTGATTATTTTTATGGATCATTTCAAATTTTTATTGGATTTCCACCAGAGTCTTATGGGTCAAGAATGCGTTTTTCACGGCACTATTTTCAATTTTGTATGGATCGTTTATTACTTTTTATATGCAAAAGTACGTTTGCCGAATAGATGGTATCGCAGCATCCTTCGAGGCCTTATCTCGAACTGAACTATTTGGATTCCTCTTGAAAGCTTTTGCTTTCCGCTTGTGATCCTTAACACTTTACGGAGATCCATTTTGACCACACTATTTCTTCCGATCGATGGTCAAACGATTCAAAACTCGAGTTACCGTATATTGTAGCATTCCCAGCTTCCTGCTGAGAAAAATCCGGATTTTCGAGGTGCGTGCTGTATTTTTGCACCGCTGCTTCTTTTTCAAATTTGTCTTCGCAACGATTGCACAGCTACTAATGTAATTAAAACAGTCCAAACAATACACATTTACCTAATGTCAGTTTAAACGTCAATAGAAAATACCCAATGGGTAAAAAGATACAGTCATTTGAAAATTTGACACCCTTTAGAGCCTATTTTCTCCTTTTCCAAACATATTTGACAGACCCCCGTTCCTTTCGATTTAAAAGTATGATCGAGATTTTAGTTATCACTCTTTGAAGAAAGAAAGGAAAATGTGGATTATCACAAAACATGGCGTAGTCGTTTTTCTAACGGTTTCGAACGGATTCAAAATATTTAAATCAGCAATGAACGTTCGTTTGAAATAATTTACTGCTACAAAAAAATGCCTGTAAAAGTTGCTCCTCGCCATGTTGAACATCCAAATGCATGAAATGAAGAACCTGAGTCTTCCATATTTTTTCCATTTCTATTATAAGAAGTCTGTATTCTGTTGCCTCACTCGAGACAGCCGGAATTATTCCACGCGCAAATGCCTCATTCCTTTGTTTGTTCACTCATTACGCACTCACAATTCGCAAAACAGCTAAAAACGATGGAGCCTACGTTTGGCAGAGCCGTGCAACTACGTGACCATCCTTTGCACCCACGTTCGGATTCATTATCCTGGCCATGGCAGTCAGAATCGGCAGAGGTATTTCGAAGATGCCAGGAGAGAGAACATAATCAAATTTTGTGCTCTAGCCTTTGGCATCCTGTGCAGGCTGCTGAGAAAAAATATTGAAGACTGCTGAGTTCTGATAAGCATTCCACGAAGGCCGACGTTATTTGCTTGATGAAATTCGACCCACAGAAACAAACTGTTGGAAGACTACAGCCGGACACTGTTGGGTGAATGACCTCATAAATTAGTGCATATCCAGTCTCAATTGCCATTAAGAGAACCGAATGTAGGAGGTCGCATTTGGCACAGTCAATAAATTGGCAAAAAAGAAACAATGCTGAGGGCAGGTGGGTTCGATTCAGGGAATTTTATGAAATATTTTCGTCTGGCTTCCCTACCCGAGCAGAACACAAAAGCATATGAATACCTAATTTTTGATCTTGATAACTGGCCTTGGTATTAAAGAGCTCAGATTAGGAGGTAAAATACCTAAGCAAATACCTAAGAATTGCAAGCAAAATGTCTCTAGAATAACTAAACTTGATATTCCGGATACCTGGGTAAGTATCTGGTCACCTTAGAGGTATTATTTTGGTATTGTCTTACCTCAATTCGGTATTCGCATGGCATTGTAGGAACAATTTGATGGTATTAACCTCAGGTATTTTACCTCTTAATCTGAGCTCATAAATACCAAGGCCAGTTATCAAGTTATTCGCTTCTGCTCGCCGGAAACTTATAACTGCCCTGTTTTAAACACATTAAAATAAAAACCTACCCATAATACCAAAAAAATGTTCCCCCCACCCCAATGCGAACACCAAATTGAAGTAAGACAATACCAAAATAGTACCTCTCACACATGCTTACGACTTACACTTGCTGAACAATTAAACGGGACAAAGTCTTGAAAATTACCACCTAAGAGGATTACTGTTATAAAACTGGAAAACACTGGAGAACCAATTTCTTATTGACATTCCAGCCGAATTAGGAAAAAGATGCCATAGCACATCTTCTATGACATGCCACACTTTGACACAGTTCTTTCCTATTCACCAGAACCGATGTGCGTCCATTCCGCTAACCGGATTAGAATATAAATTCCAGTACGCCTACTGCGTTTTCTCGCAATCCTTCGACGAAAACATCCTATTTCTGTCGGAAATAAATCCACAGCACCCCCAACCGGTCATCCAACCCGTGCTACAAATCAAGCGCCATCTTGACCTAATCCCGGTCATTTGCGCGAAACGACCGGCCATCGAGATGAGATGTTGAGATGGTTTTATAACCAACTGCCCAGCTTGCATCGTTTCGGGCAGCCGACAATTAATCATGGCAAACGAGCACGGTCATAGAGAGGTCACCGGTCGTTCCGGCCACGTTCGACAGCACGGCAAACTTCCAATATGGTCCCTTACTATGTTACATCAAGAGTGATTCATTTACCCCGTTCCTTGGTCACAATTTCTTTTTAACGACATGGGACCGCATTTCTTCACGCTCGCCGAGTGATGGCGTCGTCTTGAGAGCCATTTCCGCCACCCGTCCGGACCGTCCACCAACCCTGCAGCATGTGTTGGATTTCATGTAAAATTTATTCGAAACATACCGTCCAGCATCCCATTCACACAAAAGAACAAGAGTCAGCACGAGAAAACGCACCAGCTGCTGTCGGTCCGAGCTGGAGTGTAGAAAGCTCTCCGGAAAACGGAAGAAAAACAACCCATCCGAAACCATTGTCACCGCGTGTTTGACAAGCATCGAACCATTATCGATGATATTGGCGACAGTGGCGGAACCGTTCGGAACACACGTCAAGTAACACAACTTGTTATGTAATGATCAAAAATTCATCTTTAAGACATGATCTCATGTATTTTTCTAGTACACATAACTTATTTTTGGTATCTTATATGACCAAAACAGCGCAATAAATCGATCTATTTGAAACATCTTTAAGGTCACACAAGAAGTTTTTAGATACAGATTTAGGACTAATAATACGTTCTCAAGATACTTTGAATAACATGTTTTCAACATGATGATGTCTTATCTTGGTAGTTTCTAGCATCATAATAACAAATAGGTTATAATCAAGTAATTCCAAAGTAAAAACAATTGCAGAAAAACATGAACATAACATGCTAATTTGAGAAATGTCAAACGAACAGAAGTTAACAAAGATTGAATTTGAAAATAATGTTTGTTTATGAGGAGAATATGCACAACTCATAATGAAAAAAAAATGACAATCGTTTTTGGCCAAATCGATTATTTAATAAATATCAGAATTCTGAAGATGGTTAACGCTGAGAACGCTTACCAAAATATCATATGCGAGGCAGCTTTTATGGTGCAACTTTTGGTTTTACCCTTGCATAATTTATGCGCCATTCTAAAGATACAAAAATGCAACAGAAAATTCTCTTATATTTTGCAATTTTGCAGCATCTCTGTTGGAATCATCAAAAATCGTCATGGTGGATTAGACACATGGTCTACACTGTCGATTAAAAGTATTTTGAAAACATAAATAAATGTCCAGATTATCGAGCAATTTTCTTGCTTACTCAAAAATTATCATCTCAATCTTCGACAAAAAAAAACGCAGCTTTCGAAATTTTTGGTGATAATTATAATCATAGTTTCAATCTGCACTGTAGTTTAGTCCATAGTTATGGCGTGAAGTTGAAATTGAGTCCAAAATACATCATTAGAGCAGTCTAATAACATACTCATGATGGTCCATTGCAAATTATTTGAGTTAGTTATTATAACATCATAATAACCATATTATAGCATCTTCTTAGTGAAATGTCATTTGACTGTAGAAATTTTGGAAAAAAAAGTACGTGTCTTGTGGACTATCACAATGAATCAACTGCTGATGGTGATTCTTATTGCATGCTTTAATTCCGAAAAATATGTTTGTTTTTTTTTCATGTAGTTAGACCAATTCTGTAACCGTTTCTTAAGAAGATATCTGGCAAATGAGCTGGGTCCGCTTTTTAATCGGTTTGAAAAATTAATGAAAAACAATGAGATTTCATAAACAAATTAATCATACTCATAACAAACCTTACTGTCAAATTCAATCTGTATTTACATCTGCTAGTTTGACACTTGTGGAATTTAATTGTGATGCTCATGCATTTCTGCATTTATTTTCACTTTTTAATAACTTGATTATAACCTATTGGTTATTGTGATGCTATAAACTACCTAGATAAGACATCTTCATGTCAAAAGCATGTTATGCAGTGCATCTTTAGAACTTCTTATGCGACTTAAAAGATGTTATAAAAATATCGATTAATTGCGCTATTTTGGTCATATTCGAGTCGAAAATTAAGTCATATGTTCTAGAAAAATACATGAGTGACGTATGAAACGCAAATGTTCTGCGACAACATCCTCTCAGCTTGTATACGACAAAAGATGTTTTTCATTTCATTCTTAATACTCTTGTACAACAAAATTTGAAGATTACTGACCAAGAAGATGTTTTTGGTGTTACTTGGGGATAACGTAAATGTGGGGGGGGAAAATATAATTTTAGAAAAGATAAAAGATCAGTCAAAATATTTTGTTACAAAACAATTAACAAACAAAACATTTCCTTAGCCCCACCCCGCTTTCAAAATAAAAATACAATATTGATCATCAAACATGCTTCATATTCTGGGCAATAAAAAAAAAACTGTTTTTGGATTAACTCTATTCGTTCTTCATGTTTTTTCATATCATAGGAGACCAAACAAAACTACAATATTCTAATATTGACCGCACATAAGCAACATAAAGCGTTTTTATTGTATACGGATCTAGAAAGTGGTATCTGAAACGTTTTATAAAATTAAGCATGTTTCCTGTTATATGAACTATCGTGTTATAATGATCCACAAACGTTAGTTTTGAGTCTAGAATAATACCTAAATCTCTTATTGTATCGCATTTTTGTACACTTTCTATTCTTAATATAACTTGAACATTTGGCGTGCTTTGTTTTCTGCTGCACGTTATGAGATTACATTTTTTAACATTAAGTTTCAATAGACTTTTATAGCACCACGTATGAAAAGCTTGAATCTCATTGCGAAATACATTAACTTCATTGTCGTTCTTAATTTCTTAGTACAGCTTCATGTCATCAGCATAGATAAGAACATTGAGATCATTAAAAATAAGAGATGTGTCATTAGTGTATAGAATGAAATGAAGAGGTCCTAAGTGGGAGCCTTGAGGAACCCCCGACGTGACTTGAATTGGATTTGACTTTTTATTATTGAACTCTACAAGTTGCCGACGATCAGTTAAATACGATTCGATCCAATGGAGCAGTATGATCTCCATTCTATTTTTTTTAAGCTTGAAAATCAACATTGAAATGTGTGGTCTATCAAACGCTTAGCTGAAGTCGGTGTAAAGAGCCATAACGTGATTACTTACCTTTATCCATGGCATTTAATGAGTAATTGACGAATTCCAGTAAGTTCGTAGCAGTTGAACGGCCTTTGTTGTGCGTTAGTTATTCTTTTTTTAATTTAGCTAAAAACATTTTTATTTATGACCGATTCGAGAAGTTTTGGAATGCATCATATTTTGGCAATGCCACGATAATTTAGAAAGTCGGATTTTTTGCCAAATTTAAAAATTGGTACGAAGGAAGACTTTTTCCATTCTTTCGGAAACTCACCACTATCCAGTGACATATTGAACAGCTAGAATAGAGGAATTGTCTAATTGTTTTAGACCTGTGAGAATGTCTTATACAACAATGTTACTGACACCAATATTACCTGGATAGTCAGGAAAGTATGAGAAATATTCAAAATCACCATTATTGTGCGAAAATTGTGTGTAAGTCTCTTAAAATAATGTTGCAAATAGATTAAAAGTATCTTCTGAGTTATCTCCTAATTTTTCGCCCAAAGCCTTAATTGTTGGGAAGTTGCACGATTTAACCTTTGGGCTTCAAATGGTGAGTTGACAACTTCGATGGAGGATGCAGCCGACCTCTCGTCCTCACAAGTTCCTACCTCACGCCTCCACGAGTTTTTTGATCACAAAAGACTGCCAGCTGAAACAAGGAGATGCTGGTTGGCGTAGCCTGGGCAATGTTGTCAATCTGACAATAGCGAAGTGAGGGGGTGCGACTGAAGATCGTGTACCTTTAAATCATATTGTTTATTTTCCATTCACATTTCATTAATAATTTCAGCAGGCTTTGGAATCATCTTTGCATTCCAAAACCATTTATCTCGGGAGCCTGGAGCAACGTCACATGGATAAAAGGCTGAATTTGTTTTTCAGCATTTCAGCATAACATTTACTTTGAATTTACACTTCTGAACATTAACTACTATATTCTTAAAAGACTGGCATGCGCTTTTGGGGAGTAAAGGATTATATTCTAATATTGCGTTTATTGTTGTTGTTGCATTGATTGTAGAAAACAGTTGAGTGTGTACGGTTGTTTGTTGTTGTTGTTGTTGTTGTTGTTGTTGTTGTTGTTGTTGTTGTTGTTGTTGTTGTTGTTGTTGTTGTTGTTGTTGTTGTTGTTGTTGTTGTTGTTGTTGTTGTTGTTGTTGTTGTTGTTGTTGTTGTTGTTGTTGTTGTTGTTGTTGTTGTTGTTGTTGTTGTTGTTGTTGTTGTTGTTGTTGTTGTTGTTGTTGTTGTTGTTGTTGTTGTTGTTGTTGTTGTTGTTGTTGTTGTTGTTGTTGTTGTTGTTGTTGTTGTTGTTGTTGTTGTTGTTGTTGTTGTTGTTGTTGTTGTTGTTGTTGTTGTTGTTGTTGTTGTTGTTGTTGTTGTTGTTGTTGTTGTTGTTGTTGTTGTTGTTGTTGTTGTTGTTGTTGTTGTTGTTGTTGTTGTTGTTGTTGTTGTTGTTGTTGTTGTTGTTGTTGTTGTTGTTGTTGTTGTTGTTGTTGTTGTTGTTGTTGTTGTTGTTGTTGTTGTTGTTGTTGTTGTTGTTGTTGTTGTTGTTGTTGTTGTTGTTGTTGTTGTTGTTGTTGTTGTTGTTGTTGTTGTTGTTGTTGTTGTTGTTGTTGTTGTTGTTGTTGTTGTTGTTGTTGTTGTTGTTGTTGTTGTTGTTGTTGTTGTTGTTGTTGTTGTTGTTGTTGTTGTTGTTGTTGTTGTTGTTGTTGTTGTTGTTGTTGTTGTTGTTGTTGTTGTTGTTGTTGTTGTTGTTGTTGTTGTTGTTGTTGTTGTTGTTGTTGTTGTTGTTGTTGTTGTTGTTGTTGTTGTTGTTGTTGTTGTTGTTGTTGTTGTTGTTGTTGTTGTTGTTGTTGTTGTTGTTGTTGTTGTTGTTGTTGTTGTTGTTGTTGTTGTTGTTGTTGTTGTTGTTGTTGTTGTTGTTGTTGTTGTTGTTGTTGTTGTTGTTGTTGTTGTTGTTGTTGTTGTTGTTGTTGTTGTTGTTGTTGTTGTTGTTGTTGTTGTTGTTGTTGTTGTTGTTGTTGTTGTTGTTGTTGTTGTTGTTGTTGTTGTTGTTGTTGTTGTTGTTGTTGTTGTTGTTGTTGTTGTTGTTGTTGTTGTTGTTGTTGTTGTTGTAGTTATTGATATAACTGCACGTCAGAAGAATGCTATGATTGTTGTCACTATTGATTTTGTTAATATTGTTGAAGTAGTTTATGTATCCATTTATATTATTATCCCGCTTCGTACGCTTCTTAAGGTTGCGGGATTTTTTTGCAGCTTTTTCTTGTTGTCGACGATGAAGTTTACGCAAATTGTATTCTGCCTAAACCGGCTCTCCACATTTTTTTATTACTCAGTAGTCGCCAGCCAGAAGCTTCTTCTGAAGGCTCTTCGTGGTGGGATCTAGCAAGTGCTAGATCATCGGCCAACTCATTGGCAAGAGTGATTTCATCACTTCAAGTATTCATTGCTGGAGGCTGCATAGCGGAAACAGTACTTGACAAATGTTTCATCTCTTCTATGATTTCCGAGGCAGGAAAACTCGGTAGTTCTTTTGCAGCAACTTCAATAAGGCTTATATTCATCGCCTTGAATTGGTCTTCCAAATTTGAGAAGCCATGTCCAACATCAAGCGCCATTTTGCTGGCGAGCGCTTCACAAGCCCGTTGTACACTTGAATCAAATGTGTCCGGGTTGCATTTTTCGCGTACAACAGATGACACATCGTTAAATAATTGTACCACGGTGCCGTCGTTTATTTTGAGCTCACCCCTCAGCTCGGTCAAGTTAGTTTCGAGGCTATCAAAAGCTTCCCGTACATTGAAGCTATTGATAAAAGCGCAAATTTTATCATTTGCAGCCTCTATATCTATGTATAGTAACGAGAAAAAATCCACAAAATAAATAAGGAAATATACAAAGTAGTCGAGTATTAGTACAGGACACTGAGGAATTCTGCACATTGTAGACGAAATACGCGTATCTGTCAAGATAAGCAATAAAGGTAGTTGGAATGAAATGGAAATTACTAATCATTCTTCTCATTTTCTAGTTACAGGTATTCCACTAAACAGCTCACACTCTCCAGGATTCATACAAGGTATGTTTCATTCAGAATATGGCCGCATAAAATAGATGATTTCTCGGAGAGGACATAACGCACGAAAAATCCAAGGGTGTCATTTTGAAGGCTTCAAGCTTTAAGCGAAAAATACAAGAAAAATTAATTGTTATCTCTTCGGATGAATTTTTAAACTTTTCGCTGAATTCCACCATTTCTTGAACAGTACAACTGTCCACCTTATCTGCCATCTTTTCCATCATTTTGCGATATCAGACGGTGTTTTGATTGTTTTGCCACATATCTTTAATTTACGTTTGATAATTTCCCATTTTTTTTTCGATAAGACGAAGATCTGAAAAATTTCGTGGATTCATGCTTTTCTCAAAAAAATCAAAATTATTTTGCTTATAACATTCCATGGCTTCACGGCTGTAATGGTAGCTGGCTAAGTCGGTTAAGGAAACTCGGGAACAGGTCTCTATCATTTCGAAGTTTTGTTGGCATTGTTTGTTTTGTTTGTGAATTTTAGTCGTGAAGTGATAATTAACTTAACCTATAAATAATGTAGAAAAAAGACTCCCACCAGTTTCACCTTAAGAACTTCACGGGACTTTTGTGCGATTGAATGAATAGCAATTTTTTTTCCTGAAGACACTCCTCTTTGCAAACTTGTTCATTTATAGTCGCTTCATTTTTTCTTCCACAACTGCAGATACCTGGCCATATCAAGCGAATGTATCTGCAAATACATATTTGAACTTACTTGGTGCATCCCTCTTACGTTTAGCGATGCAAAATTTTTGACCCGGGATTTGTCCAAATTCCGCAAGATTCATTGTCCATAAAAAAACCTTGTTGTATGTTACACTTCTATGATTTTTTTTGTTTTTGTTTTGCTCCATCCAACGTTAGTGTTGCCCGATAACGTTTAAGAATATTTACAGTCGATTTTGGAAATAATTTTATTTTGCAGTAACAATCCAGTGTCTGTCAGTTACATTTTGTAAATACGTATATTATATTAAATTGCGTACATTACAAACATACAATCATTAACAAAGGGTAAGGGGGCAAAACAGGGTGCCAGACGAAGGGTAGACTGGATGAGGGATTCGTGGTTATTTGGCCCAAATCATGGATGACAATTATACCTTCCTTGATTGAAATCGTCAGATCAAAATCAGCGAAGGTCTTATTATCTTCCGACAGTCTAGTGAGTATGCTAACCCTATTTTTAACAAACCACGATCTGTCTGTCTGTCTGTCTGAACCTTATAGAATCGAAAACTACTGAACCGATCGGCGTGAAATTTTGTATGCAGGAGTTTTTGGGGCCGGGAAAGGTTCTTATGATAGTTTGAGACCCCTCCCATCTCTGGAAAGGGGGGGGGGGGGGGGGCTCCCATACAAATGAAGCACAAATTTCTGCATAACTCGAGAACTAATCAAGCAAAGGAAACCAAATTTAGCATGTGGGAGTTTTTGGAGGCAAGAAATGTTTCTATGGTAGTTTGAGACCCCTCCCTCTCTAGAAGGGGAGGCTCCCATACAAATGAAACAGAAGTTTCTGCATAACTCAAGAACTAATCAAGCAAATGGAACCAAATTTGGCATGTGGGGTTTTCTGGAGGCGAAAAATGTTTCTATGGTGGTTTGAGACCCCTCCCCCTCTCCTAGAAGGGGGCTGTCATACAAATGAAACTGAAATTTCTGCATAAATCTAGAACTAAGAAAGCAAATGGAAAAAAAATTTGGCATGTGGGGATTTTGGAGGCAAGAAATGTTTCTACGGTGGTTCGAGACCCCTCTCTTTCTGGTAGGGGAGGGGGGGGGGTGGGGGTCTCATACAAATGAAACACAAATTTAAACCAGACATGAGAATTCTTCCTACTGTTATGAAAATTTGTATGCAGGGGTTTTTGGGACCGGAAAAGGTTCTTATGATGGTTCGAGACTCCTCCCCATCTGAAGGGGGGGGGGGGGTCCCATACAAATGAAACACAAATTTCTGCATAACTCGAGAACTAATCAAGCAAATGGAACCAAATTTGGCATGTGGAGGTTTTTGAAGGCAAGAAATGTTTCCACGGTGGTTCGAGACCCCTCCCCTCTTTGGAAGGGGGGGGGGGGGGGTCTCATACAAATGAAACACAAATTTTAACCAAACATGAGAATTAATACCTTGTTATGAAAAATTTGTATGCAGGGGTTTTTGGGGCCGGAAAAGGTTCTTATGATGGTTCGAGACTCCTTCCCCGTCTGGAAGGGGGGGGGCTCCCATACAAATGAAACACAAATTTGTGCATAACTCGAGAACTAATCAAGCAACTGGAACCAAATTTGGCATGTGGGGGTTTTGGAGGCAGGATTTTTTTCTATGGTGGTTCGAGACTCCTCCCCTCTCCGGAGGGGGGGGGGGGGGGCTCATACAAATGAAACAGAAATTTCAACCAAACATGAGAATTATCCAGGCAACTAAAACACAAAATGTGTATTTCGTGGGGAAAGCAGCATGTTCTGATAGAAGTTTGAACCCCTTTTTAGTCAAGAATGGGGGATGCTTGAGTTACTCTCAGTGCTACATATGCACAAGAAGTTAATCTAAGGTTATGCAAGAGAAAATGACGTTCAAACTGACAGGATACGGCGTAGTTTGAAGATAAATGTTTTGTCAATGAAATGCTTCTACACAGAAAGAAAAACCATGGTAGAAACTAAAGATCTGAGGGTATAATTAAAAATACACACCTACGTTTAATTTTGCAGAAATTACACACATTAGCAAACGAAAATATTTGAACAAAACTCATTCCTAAAAAAAACCATAAAAGCGCCAGTTCTATTATATTTTCATTCATTTAGTTGCAAGCGTAGCAAGGCTCGCACCGGGTTCAGCTAGTCCAAACATCCGGCTGGTGTCATGATGTTTGGCTTGGTGGCGTTCAACGGTTTGAAAATGCCGCCTGTTTCCATTGATGCTGGAGCTAAAATCAATACCGAAGTGTAGATCGGTATTTTAAAGGACCAACTGCTTCCCTGGGTGAAGGCCAACTGGGTCGAGAACCAAAACGTTGTCCTACAGCAGGATGGAGCTCCGTGTCACACGTCCAATCGAACCCAACAATGGTTGAACGATAACATTTGGCCGAAGGATTTGTGGCCCCCTAGCAGTCCAGATCTTAATCCATTGGATTACTCGATTTGGGCATATGTAGAAGCACGAGCCTGCAAAACATCACACCCTAGTGTGAAAACCCTGAAGTCAACCGCACATCAATGTCGGAAGACTACGTCCGAAAGGCATGCTCTGGCTTCCGGCGTCGGTGCGAGGATGATATTTATGAAAATGGAGGATACATTGAATAAATTTGTTTAAAAGTTATAGAGATATCTGCACTCGAAAATGTGGATATTATTGCTTGAATTAGTTGAAAATTGGATTTGCTAGAAATAGAACAAATTTTCGCATTATTTTCTGCCGCACCCTGTATTCGAAAATGGATTTTTTTTTTTTTTTCAGGTTAACTTGCATGGTTAGAATGAAAGAAAAAAATAATAATTATTAATCAAAGATTTTAATATTTTTTTATAAAAATTTTTTCTTCTTCTTACAACTATTTTTTTCTTCTTTTTTTTTGACCCCCTCACCCAATTTTTTTTAACTCCCCCCTCTCCTCTCCTCCTTTTTTAATTTTTTTTTTATAACCCCCTCCCCCACCCCCCAAACGCTCCGGGGCCCCAACTGAGGGCATTTTGGGGGGGGGGTTTTTTTTCCCCAAAAAAAATACCTTTTTCCCTGAGCCCAATGGTAAGTTGTTTTGGAGTAATGCGCCAATGTTAGTGTAAAAACATGGTAGACTTCATACCGCAGGAACACATTGCTCGCCATACCATAACTTTTCGACCAAACTTCTCCATTTGATTTTGAATTTTAAAATATATATATTTTTAGTGTGTATGAATCGATTTTACAATTTTTGAAAAAAATTCATAAAAGTTAAAACGATTTTCTAAGAGTCGCCCATACATCACTTGTTTGTAAGTCTCGTCCTTTTTGAGTTATGTTGATTTAAAATAAAACGATCAAAACTTTTAAGCCCTTTTCAAATGGCAGTCTAGATAAATTTTGAAAAAAAAACAAAGTTTGCAAAGTTGCTTGAAAAGACATATCCCACACCCACAAAGTTTCATTGGATTCTGAGAGGGTGCTGCCAAACACTGGATGTCACAATAGATCTAAAAATTGGTCGCAGTGACGAAAATACCCGACACGGAATAGAAAAAAAAAACACTGGATGAGTTGGCGTTAAATTCGTCGAATACAATTTTTGGGCCCTTGTTGCTGCGCGTTGCTTCTGTTCTGTACTCTCTTTGGCGATTTTTTGCCTCTTGTAGGTTTTGGCATTGACATTGATTTGTTCTTCCGAATTAGAGCTACCACTTTCTGATCCAGGTTTGGAAGATCCGGGTTTTCTGATTCTTCCAGACAGTTCATCCAATGGAACACTGTTCACCACCAAACTTGGTTATGATAACTTTTACACTCGCGTGATGAATTCCAAAGCGCTTCGCCAATTGTCGCATAGTTACACCCTTTTCACGTAGCCATGTGTCCGAAACCTTAATTTTCACGTCTTTATCAATGCGTGACATTTTGAAACGAAGAACTCAAGCCGCGAAAACAAGTAAACAAACGAAAGATGACAGTCGAACGCACAGCATGCTGTGATGAACACATTTAAACTATCACAAATTCACGCATACAACGCAAATATACGCGAATAGCTTATTTGTGATGAATTAAAAAAATGATTATAAATAATAATAAATTAGAGATTTAAACCATTTTAAATCAATGTATTATTGATCTCAGCCCGAAATATTTTGTCAGTATTATTATAAGAATAAATAATTAAGTTTATTGAATTCTGGGGTCCCTTAAAAGAATCTATGTTCCACTGGGTATCCCTTGTTTAGTTAAGTTTTGTTTCAATGGTCATAATTTGTTACCCAAACCATTCAAGTTTGTGTTTTTTAATGTTATTATTGTTTATCCTACAACAAGTTTGGTAACAAGTTTGACCTACGGCAGGGTTGTTCGTGTTGATGTGTTCTAAGATATAAAAAAAACTAGAAAAAATTCAGACTTCAGGAACAAACTGACCCATTGTCCAAACCAAAGCACTATCGCCCACACCACCATCATCATCATCAAAGCTTAAATTGAGCTCCTGTAGGACCAAAGAAAACGTTATCCTTCAGCAGTGCCCCTTTCCGAACGGAATAGAGTGCCTTTTTTCGCCTTTTTCACCACCAACCGCGACGTTATGACATTTTTTTCTTCTTCTTCTTCCTCCTTCAATATATTCTCGCACTGGCCACCGCTACCACCGGTAAGGCCGTTTCCCCTCGGATAGATGAGACCACAAAATGGATGAAAGGGACACTTTCCACCACCGACACCGTCATCGACTTGAAATGGCTTGGGTTTTGAAGCGAAGCAAAACGAAACCAGCCAAAAAAAAGTCAACATTTCCTCTCCGCTTCCCACAGTCCCACGGTACATGGAATAAAAAAAGCTCCGCCACATTCCAGCCAAGCCCGCCGCAGGACATTAGGCGAACTGCTCACGTTGGCAGGATATAATCCGCAAGCTGATGGCTAGCACCAGCACAACTACTGCAGTAGGGCAGCTCCATCCAGTTCGGCAACAGAAGCAGCAAGCGCAGTGCAATAATCGGATAAATCGGTCGATATTGGAACCCTGGGAAAGGGAAGAACAGAAAAACAAAAATCCGGGCAAAACTGCCAGTAAGTATCGAAGCTCTTTTTTATTAAAAATGTTTTTATATTAATTTTTTTCTCCTGACGGACATTTTTTTTATCCAAAGCTCACCCTGGAAACAAATAAAAGGATCACATTATCCCCAAATTGATTGAAACCAAAACCAAAAGACTGCGAAGGGGAAGAGTGGCAGTGCAATTTGAGAGCTGGTCCTGTCCAGTTGGCCGCAAAAAGACATTGGAGACCGTTTTTAGCGACGGACCAAACCTTCGGAATGTTGTTCCAGCTGCTCATCTCGAGATAATGTCCCAATTAAATCACCTCGGGGGCACGTTTTCCAGTTGCGACCAACCTGGGAGGGGTTCAATTCTTTCGCTCAGCTCCGCCCCTCTGGCCGTGAGGTCATTAGAAAAGGCCTGTGCTTCTTAAATGTGCGACCTCGTTTTGGAAGAACGTTGCGCACTTTGCGGGAGCGAGGGCAATTCCGGAGCAACCATTCTGACACCCAACCAAGAGAGCCGGGGGCGTTGCGATGGAAAGTGCCGCATTTTAATGATGGCTCGTTCGGTTTTATGCGCGGCACCTTTGGCTCCGTTGGCCACTATCGTTTATTCAATTATTAGACAGCAGGTACCGAAACCCCGTGCTACGTGAGGCAGTTTGAGAGATGTTTGATTTCCTCGGTCTGCCGCCTGGGTCTTGGTAGAACCGTTGACGAGGCCCGTAAGCTCCTGCCTTGGGCGACAAGATCTGGTAGGTTGACGGGGGGTTCTTCTGAAATGAGGACAGTTATGTTCACAAGCGTCGTTTGATTTTACGTGCAATGCGGTTGGGGAGTGAGGAACGGGTGGAGGTGATTTGGATTGATTGAAGGACAAATTTGGTAAGCAGAAGCTTTTGGCAGAAGTTGAATAGTTACGTTTCAATTTTTAAAGGTTTGGTTGAGCGGCAAAACTGAATCTTAATTTTAGATGGTTGGAAAATTCACGCTAGTGAAGCCAGTGGGAAAAAAGTGCCCGAAACGCGAAAGAATTCTATATCTTAGCTCGGAGTGGAACGATTTCTGTAAATGTTACCTTAACTCGAAGAAAACATTCTAAGAAATCGAACGGACGTGGTCTAATTGGCCTTACGAAACTGCTTGGGGAGCAAATGAGCTCAGTTTACCCTGCTTCCCCTTATATTTCCTTGTTGTTCAGAAATGTCTTTGCTCGGTGTAACTCAAGATCAACGAAATGATGCTAGTCCTATGTAAATTTTTTAGGAGAATCGATTAAAGAAAGTTTCGTCCACCGCACAGCTCTGTGAATGAAGATATGGCTGATTTTACCCTGATTCCCCTAATATTGTTGTGTTTTTCAGAAATTTCTTTGCTTAATGTGATTAAAGAACAACAAAATGTAGCTAGTCGCATGTAAATTTGCTTTAAAAATCAACTAGAGTTAGTTTTGTTCACCGCACGGCTCTGTGAATGAAAATATGGCTGATTTTACCCTGATTCCCCTAATATTTTCATGTTTTTCACAATTTTCTTTGCTCGGGGTGACCTAAGATCAATAATATAATAATCAATAAAATTTTCTGGGGAATCGATTGAAATTGGTTTCATTTACCACACGGCTCTGTGGACGTAGATATGGCTGATTTTACCCTGATTCCCCTAATAGTTTTGTGTTTATCATAAATTTCTTTGGTCGGAGTTACTCAAGATCAACAAACTATGACTAGTCCTTTGTAAAATTTGCTGAAAAATCGATTGAAGTTAGTTTTGTTCACCGCACAGCTTTGTGAACAAAGATATGGTCAATTTTACCCCGATTCCGCTACTATTTTTGTGTTATTCAGACATTGCTCTGTTCGGTTTGACTCAAGATCAACAAAATAAGGCTAGTCCTATGTAAAATTGCCTGAAAAATCGATTGGAGTTGGTTTCATTAACCGCATGGCTCTGTGATCGAAAATATGGCTGATTTCACCCTAATTTCCCTATTTTTTTCAGCTATTTTTGAGTGATTCAGAAATTTATTTGTTCGGTGCGTTTCTACAGAAACAAAATAAGGCTAGTCCTATATAAAATTTTCTAGTCAATCGATAGGAGTTGGTTTCATTCACCAGACGGCTATGTGAATTAAGATATAGCTGATTTTACCCTGATTCCCCTGACATTTTCGTTTTTTCAGAAATTTGTTGTTCGATGTTTTTCTAAACCAACAAAATAAGGTAAGTCCCATGTAAATTTCCTGGGGACTTGATTGGAGTTAGTTTCACCATTCTGTGAATGAAGATATGACCCATTTTACCCTGATTCCCCTAATATTTTTTTGTATTTCAGAAATTTCTTTGGTCGGTGTAACTCAAGATCAACAAACTAAGGCTAGTCCTTTGTAAAATTTGCTGGAAAATCGATTGAAATTAGTTTCGATCGCCGCACAGCTCTGTGAACGAAGATATGGCTAATTTTACCCAAATCTTGTTTTCAAAGACTAGCATTATTTTGTTGATCTTGAGTCACACCGAGAAGAGATATTTCTGAATAACTCAAAAATGTTACGGTGATCAGAGAAAATTTAGCCATATCTTCATTAACATGGCCGTGCGGTGAATGAAACCAACTCCAATAGATTAACCAGACAATTTTACATAGGACTAGCCTTATTTTGTTGTTCTTGAGTCACACCGAACAAAGCAATCTCTGAATAACACAAAAATATTAGGGGAATCGGGGTAAAATCGACCATATCTTCGTTCACAGAGCTGTGCGGTGAACGAAACTAATTTCAACCGATTTTTCAGCAAATTTTACAAAGGACTAGCCTTAGTTTGTTGATCTTGAGTAACTCCGACCAAAGAAATTTATGATAAACCCAAAAAATTTAAGGGAATCAGGGTAAAATCAGCCATATCTACGTTCACAGAGCCGTGCGGCAAATAGAACTAACTTCAATCGATTTCTCAAAAAATTTTACAAAGAACTAGCATTATTTTATTGATCTTGAGTCACACCGAGCAAAGAAAATTGTGAAAAACATGAAAATATTAGGGGAATCAGGGTAAAATCAGCCATATTTTCATTCACAGAGCCGTGCGGTTAACGAAACCTACTTCAATCGATTCTACTGAAATTTTTTACATAGGATTAGCATCATTTTGTTGATCTTGAGTCACACCGAGTAAATAAATCTCTGAGCAACGAGGAAATATTAGGGGAATTAGGGTAAAATCGGCCATATCTTCATTCACAGAGCCATGAAATTAATGAAACCATTTTCAATCGATTTTTCAGGCAATTTTACATAGGACTAGTCTTATTTTGTTGTTCTTGAGTCACACCGAACAAAGCAATCTCAGAATAACACAAAACTATTAGGGGAATCGGGGTAAAATCAGCCATATCTACGTTCACAGAGCCGTGCGGTAAACAAAACAAATTTCAATCGATTCTCCAAAAAAAATTTACAAAGAGCTAGCATTATTTTATTGATCTTGAGTCACACCGAGCAAAGAAAATTGTGAAAAACATGAAAATATTAGGGGAATCAGGGTAAAATCAGCCATATCTTCATTCACAGAGCCGTGCGTGGAACGAAACCTACTTCAATCGATTCTACTGAAAATTTTTACATAGGATTAGCATCATTTTGTTGATCTTGAGTCACACCGAGCAAAGAAATTTCTGAACAACGAGGAAATATTAGGGGAATCAGGGTAAAATCAGCCATATCTTCATTCACAGAGCCGTGCGGTTAATGAAACCAACTTCAATCGATTTTTCAGGCAATTTTACATAGGACTAGTCATATTTTGTTGTTCTTGAGTCACACCGAACAAAGCAATCTCAGAATAACACAAAACTATTAGGGGAATCGGGGTAAAATCGACCATATCTTCGTTCACAGAGCTGTGCGGTGAACAAAACAAATTCCAATCGATTCTTCAGCAAATTTTAGAAAGGACTAGCCTTAATTTGTTGATCTTGAGTAACTTCGACCGAAGAAATTTATGACAAAGACAAAACTATTAGGGGATCAGGGTAAAATCAGCCATATCGACCAATTTCAATCGATTCTTCAAAAAATGTTACAAAGAGCTAGCATTATTGTCTTGAGTCACATCAAGCAACGAAAATAGTGAAAAACATTAAAATATTTGGGGAATCAGGGTAAAATCAGCCGTATCTTCATTCATAGAGCCGTGCGGTGAACGAAACCTTCTTCAGTCGATTTTCCAAGAAGTTTTACATGAGACTAGCCATATTTTGTTGTTCTTTAATCACACCGAGCAAAGAAATTTCTGAACAACAAGGAAATATTAGGGGAACCAGGGTAAAATGAGCTCATTTGCTCCCCAAGCAGTTTTGTGCGGCCAATGAAACCACGTCCGTTCGATTTCTTAAAAATTTTCCTTCAAGTTAAGGTAACATTTACAGAAATCGTTCCACTCCGAGCTGGGATATAGAATTCTTTCGCGTTTCGGGACCTTTTTTCCCACTGTGCAGCGTTTTAGTTGCTGTATGATTAAAGCATGAGGTTTCTATACTAAAGGGCGATACGGTCAAAATTTGGTCAATATCAACTTGACGTATTACTTTCAATTTTGCATTTAAAAAACCTGAACACCCCTCATTTTGAAGGTGTGTGTGTGTGTAGAATGTTGCTCCTATTTTGATTTTGGAATTCACTCTTCAGTTGTCAAAATGCCGTCCAAGCAAGAAGAGCAGCGTATCAAAATTTTGCTCGCGCATCGCGAAAATCCGAGCTACTCGCACGCAAAGTTGGCAAAATCGCTAAAAGTTGCCAAATCAACCGTTACAAATGTAATTCAAGTGTTTGGGGAACGTTTGTCGACAGCCAGGAAGTCTGGATCGGGGGGAAATCGAAAACCGGAAGCCGCTGAGACGACAAAGAGAGTTGCCGGTAGTTTCAAGCGAAACCCTAACCTATCTCTCCGAGATGCCGCAAATAAGCTGGGTGTATCGTCTACAACCGTGCATCGAGCCAAAAAACGAGCCGGACTATCGACTTACAAGAAGGTAGTGACTCCAAATCGCGATGATAAACAAAATACGACGGCCAAAGCGCGATCCCGGAGGCTGTACACGACGATGCTGACGAAGTTTGACTGCGTGGTAATGGACGACGAAACCTACGTCAAAGCCGACTACAAGCAGCTTCCGGGACAGGAGTTTTATACGGCAAAAGGAAGGGGAAAGGTAGCAGATATTTTCAAGCACACGAAACTGTCAAAGTTCGCAAAGAAATATCTGGTTTGGCAAGCCATCTGTACCTGTGGCTTGAAAAGCAGCATTTTCATAGCTTCCGGGACTGTCAACCAAGAAATTTACGTGAAAGAGTGTTTGAATAAACGTCTGCTACCTTTCCTGAAGAAACACGGTTGTTCCGTACTGTTTTGGCCGGATTTGGCATCTTGCCATTACGGTAAAAAGGCCATGGAGTGGTACGCCGCCAACAACGTGCAGGTGGTTCCCAAGGACAAGAACCCTCCCAACACGCCAGAGCTCCGCCCAATTGAGAAATACTGGGCTGTTGTCAAGCGGAACCTAAAGAAGATAAAAAAAACTGCTAAGGACGAGCAGCAGTTCAAGGCAAACTGGCTGTCTGCGGCGAAGAAGGTGGACAAGGTGGCTGTACAAAATCTGATGGCAGGGGTCAAGCGTAAGGCCCGATGAAAGTTAGCTAGTGGTTAAAATTGGTACCAGCATTATAACAATGTAAACAGGGATCACCATTTGACAGCATGCTGATTTTAGAAGCAACCTAAATTCATAATTGTAGATTGTTGCAGTTGGCTTGCAAGCACTATTCTAATGATACTCGCAGATCAGTTCCATTTGATTTTTTGTTTTGTTTTTCATTTTTGAGTTAACCTTGCCAAAGGGGTGAATCTGCATTAAGCTTTCGAAAAAGATTGAGAAAATGTCAACTTAGTATTGAAAAATGAGACAACAACAACAAACCATGTGTGCCACATATGGATTATGCCCCCATATCAGTCACATTTGTCATTGGGAGCAAGTAAAGCAAAATTTTATTTGATTCTAACAGAAATAATAATAGCACATATCCGAAAATCATTCTTATCTTTTTATTACGAATTTTGAAAAAATCAAGGCCACGTAGGTTAAAACGCACTGAAAAAATCCCAGTTTTTCTTAACAGGCAAGCACTCCCAAAACACCCCGACCTTCGGCTCAGAAAGGGGTATGGGCGCGTTCTGCTGACTTGGTCGAGGTAGATTTCTTGTGTGAACAGACTACCAAATCAACGTTCAAAAGTGTTTGAACCGAATGGACAGCTTGTAATGATCACTTGAATGTGCATTGGAAGAACATTGTTTTGATATTCCCAAATGTAGCAAATGTCTATTGACGGATTTCACGCCAACTCATCCAGTGTTTGGCAACACCCTCTCAGAATCCAATGAAACTTTGTGGGTGTGTAGACTATGTCTTTTCAAGCAACTTTGCATACCTTGTTTTTTTTTCAAAATTTATGTAGACTACCATTTGAAAAGGGCTTAAGTTTTTGATCGATTTTTTCAGCATAACTTGAAAAGAAAAAGACTTACAAAAAGGAGATGTATGGGTGACTTTTAGAAAATTGTCTCTACTGTTATGAAAAAAAAAAAGAAATGTAAAATCGATTCCTACACACTAAAAAAAATATATTTTTAAATTTAAAGTCCATTTGCAAGAAAACAAATATCTTAGATCTGGACGATTTTTTTAATAAAGGCAATATACAGTCACCGCCAAAATAAAGTGCCCACTTTTCTCATGAACACGCTTCATCTCTGAAGTAATTGAAAAACTTATTACATCGTATTCATATATATTTCTAAGCATGATAATATTATTATTTTAAAGATGCATGTGTATTTTTGCAATGGATAATACACATTTTTGCTTAATTATGTTTTGAACCATACGTGGTGTAAATTTAGTGTGTCATAATAAAGTGCCCAGATGAAAATATATTTCGTGTATGTAATTTTTACATCCAAACGCCCCTCGTATTCAATTTTTTGACGTTTATAAGTGTTTGTTGATCTTCTTACGGATTTCAGTTGTCGGTCAGAAAGATGCAGTGCGAGTTATCTTAATAACTATACGGTGGCAAGCAAAACTATTCCCTTGCAGATTTGAAAATGTGTTATTCGCGACATCGAGAAAGGTGAATCGCATCGCAAGATTGGTGAAAAGTATGGATACAGCAAAGCAGCGGTTTCCAAACTTTTCGCAAAGTACAAAACCTATGGTTCAGTAGCTGATTGCCCAGGAAGGGGAAGGAAACGTAGAACAGATGCGAAAATCATTCGAGAAATTAAGAAAAATCCGAAGGTTACCCTCAGGGAGATCAAGGAAGTGATTCAACAACCGATCTCGGACAGTACTCTACGTAGAAGGATCGCTGAACACGGTATGAAGAGCAGGTTTTGGTAATAAGTTGTTTTTTATTAGCAAAGTCAACAAAGAGAAACGACTCAAATTTGCTCGGGAACATGCTGATAAACCTTTAGAATATTGGAAGACTGTTTTTTGGACTGATGAGTCCAAATTCGAGTTGTTCAACAGCAAAAAACGAGCTCGTGTATGGCGTGGACCTGGAGAGGCGCTTTATGATCGACATATCCAGGGCACAGTTAAGCATGGTGGAGGGAACGTGATGGTGTGGGGATGTTTTTCTTGAGCGGGTGTTGGTGTTTTGGTAAAAATCGATGACAGCAGATTCTTACATCGACATATTGCGTGAGAATTTGGAGGTTTCGTTGGTTAAAACTGGGCTGGAAAACAAATTTGTGTTCCAGCAAGATAATGACCCAAAAAATACCACGAAGAAGAAAAAAGGCATTCTTCCGTTCCTGCCGTATTAAACCCATGGAATGGCCCCCACAGAGTCCAGATCTGAACCCAATATAGTATCTGTGGGCCATCTTGGATTCACGAGTTGGTAAGACAGGAGTTACCAACAAACATAACTATTTTCAAGCTCTTGAGAACGCCTGGGAAGATCTTGACCCACAACACCTGAAAAACCTGGTGGAGAGTATGCCGAAACGATTTCAAAAACTGTTGAACGCCAGGGGAGGACACATCAACTACTGATCACTCAACAGACTGGATCTACAACTTGTTGTTTTAAAAGAAAATAAGAAGTGGGCACTTTATTTTGACAAGCATAATTTCTACTATAGTTTGATCTTTCTTGAAAAAAAAATGAATTTGCAGGACAAGTGTTTTTTTATGTACCAGACAAGAAAAGAACATGATAAATATGCCATCAAAACAACAAAACTTAGATTTTTTCACTTATTTTACAGTTTTCTGCACAAAAAGGAGAAACTTTGGTAGGTGGGCATTTTTTTCTGGTGGTGACTGTAATTGTCTAAAAGTTCGCCATTCATTGCAAGATGGGCACTTTTAAGGAAAAAATGTTTTTCCAACAACACATTTTTTATGTCAACATAACTCAAAAAGGAAAAGATTTACAAAAAAGTGATGGATGGGTGACTTTTAGAAAATGGTCTTAGATCTTATGAAAAAACTGTAAAAATTTCAAAATCGATTCTTACACGCTAAGAAAAAATATTTTCAAATATGAAGCCAATTTGCAAAAAATGGCTATCTTAGAATTGGACGAAATTCTTTCAGAATAAAGGCAATATAATTGTCTTAAAGTTCGCCATACCTTACAAGATGGGCACTTTAAAGGGAAAACAGTTTTTCTAACAACAATTTATTCATTTCCTATTTTTACCGTGTATCACGCAAACTCGTCTAGTTATGGTCTTCGACACCCCTATAGGATCCAATAAAATTTAGCAGTCATAAAGAATTGAATGTATTGAACATTTGGTAAAAAAACAATAATCATCTAGACTGACATTTGAAAAGGGTCAACAAGATTAAATTTCCCTTTTCATCAGTAAAACAGAACCAAAAGTGTATGTTTAAGTACAAATCATTCATAACTGCTAGTCCGGATATTCCTATTTTAGGGGTGATTCAAATATGACTTCGTATATCTTTGTGGAAAGGACGGTGAGGGGGCGGATGGAAGGTCAAGATTTGTTACAGAATGTGTAAAAGGTATGGGAAAAACTGCGATAGAGGGGGGCTAAATCTAAAAAAATAGCATATTTGTGTCAAGATAAGCAATAAAGGTAGTTGGAATTAAATGGAAATTACTAATAATTCTTCTTATTTTCTAGTTACAGGTATTCCACTAAACAGCTCACACTCTCCATAATTCATATTTGAGTCGTCTTTAAATGGTTTCCATTAAAAGACGATTCAAATATGACGTTATATGAATTTTCGAAACACTGTTTATGTCAATGAAAACTCATAGGTTTATTGGTAAGGGTTTCACTTTATTTATTTTTTATATGTGCATCTTCACGTATTAGTAATTAACTTAGCTCCATATATTAAATTTATAAATCTTTCACATACAGAGTGATTTTCTTTGGATTATCCTTTGAATCATAAAACCTTTTAGCTAAAATTTGATTTTCTGAAATTGGTACAAAGCAATGAACCTGTTCAGCAGGTATTATCTTTGCGTGGCTATAGAACTCCTCAAGTTCTTCTGACAGTTTTGCATACTGTTCAGTTGATATGAAGCAGAAATCGATTTTGTAATACTTTTATTTGACTCTTCAGCTGCCCAGTCATATAGTTCTCGAGATGTTTTGATTTTGTTTCCATAATCTTGAGCAAGGCTTGCTCTCTTTGCCATTTGCTTGAGATTACCACCAATAGCATTACATGGACCATTCCAATGAGACGTTCCAATCCATACATGTTCTCTTTGTTTTCTATAATGGGCTGCTGCTCCATTTGACATGAAAATAATGTTTGAGCAATATATTGAATTTTGATAATGAAATCTGCCAATTTTGATATAAACAACGGAACTGCTATTGAGCCCTGGGTCAATACTTCAGATATTATGATAAAGCTTTTGTTTTCCAATTTCTTGTCCTTCTTGTAATATACTTCAAAGGTTTGGTAATAAACAGGATCAACCACCTGATTTAATTGTATTATCACCAAAGTTAAAAAAAAAATTTAAAAATAAGCTTTTTCCAAATAGTAGCCTTGATGTTTCAAACATTCAAAGACCCTTAAAAAATCCAAATAGTCTTTAAAATTAAATTTAATTGGCTTCTGTGAGGTTTTAGGACCAAATTATAAGACGAATTGGCGCGATATACGGTAAAAATTGGACATGAAAATGTTTTTGTTAGAAATTTTTTTTTTCCTTAAAAGTGCCCATCTCGCGATGCATGGCGAACTTTTCACAATTATATTGCCTTTATTAAGAAAAAATTCCGTCCAATTCTAAGATAGCCATATTTTGCAAATTGGCTTTAAATTTTAAAATATTTTTTTTAGCGTATCGATTCTAACATTTCATAATTTTAACAATTTTTTTCATTAAAGCTAAGACAATTTTCCAAAAGTTACCCATACTTTTTTGTAAGTATTTTCCTTTTTGAGTTATGTTGACATGAAACATTTGTTGTTAGCAAAACTTTTTTTCCTTAAAAGTGCCCATCTTGCAATGTTTGGCGAACTTTTAGACAATTATATTGCCTCTATTAATAAAAAATCGTCCAATTCTTACATAGCCATTTTTTGCATATCGACTTTTAATTTTAAAATATTTTTTTCATGCGTGTAAAAATCGATTTTACAATTTTTTTTAAATTTTACATTTGTTTTCGTAAAAGTAAAGACAATTTTCTAAAAGCCACCGATACATCTCTTTTTTGTAAGTCTTTTTTTTTTAGTTATGTTGATTTTATAAAAATCGATCAAAAAACTTAAGCCCTTTTCAAATGGTAGTCTACAAAATTTTTGAAAAAAATAAGGTACGCAAAGTTGCTTGAAAAAACATAGTCTACCCACCCACAAAGTTTCATTGGCTTCTGAGAGGGTGCTGCCAACCACGAAGACGAGTTGGCGTGGAATTCGTCTATTGTCTTCTAAAAATAAACATGGAATTGAGAAAACACGTAGAAACTCATCGGGAACATACTCTCATATGCATCCGTCGAACCAGTTTGAACGGTCATTGTAAGAATATCAGCATGAATATCTCACATGCGCACTACATGCTATCGAATGACTAATTCCTTCTCTCTTTTCTCCTTTCTTCTGTTCTGTTCCCTATCCAAAAACCGCAAGCAATCCACGTGACATCTGCACCACTTCTTCAAAAGCAGATACACCATAACAACTACCTTGAGTTCTTGGACGAGTCTAAAGCCCGCAAAGGGTTTTTAAACACTTGAGAGGTGGTAAGTGCACTCAAGAACGTTATCCATTTGGTCGCAATATCCCTTTATTTTTACCCTTTATCGAAATAAATACTAAGCGATACTTTCAGCAACATTTCCTGAAACAAGATAACGTTGTTAGGTTGTCTATCTCGTTCCCTTAGGGAATCAGAAAGCTCAAATCTGACCGTGCTCAGTGCATGACCAAATAACGTGATCTGCGTCCTGGTAACCTTATCCACAACCACAGAGATCGCTGTTGCTCAGCCCAACACGATATAAATAAGCGTTCACGGAATAATGATTGGACTTAAGGCGAGACAGCGCGACGGGTGTTAAGAACCATCTATGGTGGAGTACAGTAGGACGAACTATGGAGGCGAAGGATGAACCATGAGCTCGCGCAACTCGCCGGCGAACCCAGTATTCATAAGGTGGCAAAAGCTGGAAGGATACGCTGGGCAGGACATGTTGCGAGAATGCCGGGCAATTATCCTGCAAAAATGGTGTTCGACGGGAATCCGGTTGGTACAAGACGACGTAGGGCGCAACGAGCAAGATGGTCAGACCAGGTGGAGCAAGACCTAGAGGGTACAAGGTGCCCAAGGGATTGGAGAGGAGCAGCCACGAATCAGGCATTATGGAGAGATATTGTGTATCAGGCTATGTTATAGTATTGTGACGTTATGCCATGTAAATAAAAATAAATAAATAAATAATAAGGCGAGGCATCACACGAATGAAGTCTCGACCTACATCCATCCCCCCAAACCAACGCCCCAAATCTCCTTTATTCCATTTATACCGCCAGCTGATGGCTGACTGTTGACGAAATACAGGGAAAAATTCATTAAAGGCGATTTGTCGATCGTAAGTATCGCCTTCCAAAGCGCCCACCTTAGCAAGCGAGTCTGCTCTCTCATTGCCCAGAATCCAAAAATGAGAAGGGACCCATACAGGGGTGTGTATGAATGTACGTATGTAAGGTAGCCACCATCTCTTCTAAGACGTCTTTAGGTATGCGACTCAACTTAATAGCAAGCAAGTTGAGTTACCGGTTTGTGTTCAAAGTAACGCTGTATGAAGGGCCGAAAACGGTTAGGCAGACTTTGCAGCAGAAACCATAAAGCCCGATTCGAAGTATATTTGGACGCATTCAAGTGATCATTACTCAAGAATTGAACAACAAACACGGTTGTTCAAAACGTCAAACAGAAGGGTATTTATTCAGCTTTCAAACGATATCTAACAAGTTATTACATTTTACCGTTTCAAACGAACTTCTGCACTTTACTTGTGAACGATGCCATCAGGACCTGCACAGTCGCTGGTGACACTGTACCGCCGAACTTATTCCACTTTAAACGTGGAATTTGTTGTGCATTTGTCACTTCTTTAACGTATCCTCGAAGTTTTCGCTTGACAATTGCCCAATATTTTTCGATGGGTCTGAACTCAGGGCAATTCGGAGGATTAATCTCTTTGGCGAGGAAATTAACATTATTTGCAGCATACCATTCTAGTACTTCCTTCGAGTAGTGGCAGCTGGCTAGATTTGGCAAAAACATAACGTTGGTCTTGTGTTGCCGAATGAAGGGTAAAATTCGCGTTTTCGGACAGTCTTTAATGTAAACCTTCGACGTCATTGTGTGAGATGTGGTGAAAACCTTGGTTTCAAGGCCACAACTGCAGATTCCTTGCCAAAATCATTAGTTTCGGAGCAAACTTATCAGCAAAAACAAATTTATACCTGGAAGGGACATCCCTACGACCAGTTGCCAGGCAAAATTCTCGTCCGGGGATTTGTTTATAATCCAAACTTTTCGTCATCCATTAAAATACAGCCATCAAATTTCGTCAAAACTCGTTCGTATGGTAATCGTGCTTGCTTTTTGGCCACTAAATTTTGTTTAAGGGAGCGATTCGGATGTTTACTGGCACAAAAAGGCTTATATCCTTCTTTTGAAAGGATGTTACGCACGGTGGAAAAGTTGGAATCGCATTTTATTTGCCAAATCACGTATGGAGACACCTGGGTTGCCTTTCACGTACCTCAACACCTTTCTCCTCAGCTCTTTGTCCCTAGTGCCACTTTTATGATAGATGCGCTGTGCTCTATCCACACTCAGAGTATCCTTGTAACGTTTGATTACAAGACACACCGTTGAATTTGGGAATTTTAACACTTTTGCTATTTATGAGGCAGACCACGAAGTATTCTCTAGATGTTTGTGCACAATTAATTTCTGTTCTCAAGTTTCATGATCCGTCATTTCGAGAAGCGTCGATCTATCGAGAAAAACATTTTACTAATTTCTTTGTCAATGAAACATCAACAAATGCCTGTGAAACGTTTTTTTGTTCCAACCTCCAGAGATGCTGTGGTGTATTAAACCGTGCGTCCAGATTTCAAATGTAGAATCAAATGTAGAATATAATGAGGAAATTCCTAAGCTAAAGATGGCTGATGGGAAACATGAGGTTTAAAATAGTATTTAATCGAATTTGTATTTAATTTGTATTTAATCGAATGGGTACTTGTAACCCATCCAAAAAAAATTCTGACCTCGAGAAGATGGGTGAAAAGTAAACATCCATTTTGACGTACAGACGTTGTTCCCTCTTATGGGTAAAACGCTTTCACCCACCTTGTGTGTTAGTCCACTTGTTTCCAAGGTGGGTGAAAGAACACCCATTTATAAGTGCTTTTATTCATCCTTGTTTATTACTCCTGCTTCGATGCTTTGTCGGGCACCCTTCATGCAGTTTGCAGGAACTTAAGTCATGGTCGATGAAAAGGTGGAAGCATGTTCTTCAACTATTTGTGGTCTTGGCGATCAGCTACTTCTCCTTTTTTGGCCACGACATTATTGGTGTAGAGGTTGTTCACCGGTCACAGCAAGGGGATGAGGGAAGGGTTGGCGGTCTTCGGTAAAACGTTTATCATCAGCCAACCTCTCTCCTTCAGTGATCTCATGACATTATGCTGATAAATCGCTAAAAGCAGTCATTTTTTTCAATGCAAACGTTAGATGTTCTTGTGTCACTTGATGGGAAAAAATTACCATCCTACAAATCATTAACTGTCATTCGCTATTAAATTAGCTTCCACAAGTGTCATTTCTTCGTTATCTTAGAATATCAAATCTAAGCACTTACTTCCGTTAGCCATTGTAGTTAATACGATCAGCATCAAATAGTAAGCTGTCCTACCCCCATGGGATGTGGCTGCCTGCTCTGAGGTTTTTTCTTGCAGACCCATTCAGCCAGTTAGTTCTGTTCGGTTGATGATATTCCATTTGTATGAATATTCATAGAATTAAATTTTTGATTGCCCTTGCATCTGTGGAATAACCCAACGGAACCCAGCTGGCGTGAAAAACTTCCGCTATGGATTCAAAATTAGAAAGTGCCACCAACTGCTGTACCTGTACCTAAGGTATAATTGCGATTTTTAAACTTGTTAAGCCATTGTCGCCCGGTTCGTTTTCATTACACCGAAACCCATTCCAGGCAGGTCGCATCGTGTCGTAATTCATGTCTACAGGAACTCTTCCCATTGTCCGTTCGAAAAGATATATTTTCCAATAACCAATGGCTTATGGGGATTGCAATCAACCGGGGTTCTTGTGAGAAAGGAGTGCAACACTTCTCATCGGACGACAACAAGTACATTTAATGTACTTTTATTCAGTTTGCTGTTCAGACTCTGTATTGCATGGTTGCTTCTAAATATTTATATTTATGGCAGGCAGATAGAAAGGCACAATTTATAAACTGCTTTGCATAATTTATAAAGACCGAAAACCTGAATTTTATTACTTGAAAGCGAAGCCAAAAGAGCAACACAACAGGATTCATAAATAATATGTGCATCGTTACTCTCACTCTCTTTCCCACATGCACACACACACATGCACAGCAGCCAAACACTCTTTGACAGTAGAGAAAATGAGAGTATGATACCCCACAAAAGAAACCACCGCTAGGGATGGTCAATTTGTTGGGATGGCTCATGGTCATTTGAGAGAATCAATCAACGCAGATAAGCACTTTTTCAAATGTTACGTGATACATGCTATATTTAGATTCCTCTGTCAAATAAAGTCGAGTCATGCCTTAGCTCAGTCGATAGAGGTGCGAATCAGACTGATTCAAAAATGGTACCGGCATCGAATACTTTCAATAAATAACTGTGGAACTGCATTCAGAACAGTGAGTTTAGAGCAAGCAAAAATCTTACTTTCATAAGCTTTAATCTTGATATGCCAAGTAAAAAGAACACGGTACAAATCAATGAATGTTTCTACATATATTATGATACATTTAATGAGATCAAAGGTTGTGCTAGGTTATTCAATAACTCCATGGAGATTAGGATTCAGATTTACATTCGTTTGGTTGAAAATTGATTTAACTTGATCCACCGAACTTAAAGACATACGTTGATATTTATAACCTACCAAGAGATCACTCGATACGCTTGAAGATTTTACGACCTTACTTCAGGAAGTTCTCGGATGATAAGGAGCATCGTTAAATTTGTTGAATGGTTGTTAACTTTGATCTCTGATCACTATTTCAGGGAATTCTCAAGATCACTATTAACATCAAGTCTAACCAACAGACTTAGTCCAAAAACCACTATAAATACGTACAGTAACTCATATACCATCAACAGATCACCCGTGACGTATGTATATCATTTTTTTTTTTTTTTTAATCTTTATTTTACGTCGGCCTATTTCCTCACATGGTGACAATCACCGACGCCAGGAAGACGACTCCACCACCTGGACCCTACCTAACGACTCATGAATATGAACCGGGACCAACGGCTTTATCCACTGGGGTGCCAAGTAGCCTCCCCCACAACCCGGCATATGTATATCTTAAGACCTATATTTTTTTTTTTAGAAGTTTTGAAGGATGAAGAAAATTCTTCCAACATATTATACTAAATAGCATACCTATGCTCTGATAGTAATTTGAACCAATGCAGAGTACATTCAGTAGGTTATTGGTAACGGTTGAAGATCTTAAGAACTTTACCCTTGAGATTTTCCTTGAGCCGTATATTTTATTTTATTTCATTTGAAAATGATCTATTTCCGTAAATTAACTGCAAGCCCAGAAGGAGATAACAGCGGCTTGAACAATCTCTACTCATTTGATCGTCAACCGCAGAAGGACTTTCTTCTGGCCCTTACTGTGGGAGATATATTTGATGTAAACGCTTACCTCCTCTATGGGGGACGTAAAGTTCCCGATCCCTTGTCAGTCATACCCGTACGGCGCCAAGTAGGTTTCATCATACACTATGACCATGACCTCGCGCTTCCCGCGGAGATTTTTTTTTTCCCCCCCCCCCCCCCCCCCCTCTTCGTGTTTTTTTCCCCCCCCTTTTATCCCGCGTTCCCCCCCCGGCCTCTTCCCCCACACCATCCCCCCCTTGCCCCCCCCCGCCCCCCCCCTCTCCGCTCCATGTGCGACACGATTACACCTTTGCTCTGCCTCGATTTTTTCCCCCCCTCTGATTCCCCCATATGCACCAAACAACCCACTCCCCCCCCCCCCCCCTGCCCAGCAAAACGATAGCCCCTCCCTTCCTTTTCAACTTCTACTGCTGCTTTATAAGCGCATGGCACTGTCGGGCGGCCGGAACCAGAGGCCGTATTGTGGATCTCGAAACGAAGAACTTTTTCTCACAAGCGTTCGTACAAAAAGTCGTTCGTTTCGAGCTACATAATGCCACCCCAGGCTTCCTTACGACGCTCTTGCCGTTTTCTAGAAGAAAGAGGATGTTGTAAAGGCCGGATCGGTTTTATCCAAAGAACCTCACGATGTCCAACTCCTTCAGTCCGGGATGGAGCTGACAGTACGAACAAACCCTCGAGCGTAGTTGCTTGAACGTTTTCGCTATGTCTGCTGCAAATCAACTGATGAAGCTGTCATTTTTTTCTGTACACAACAGGGTTGCTAAGATTGAAGACGCATTTGCGAGTTCTACAGCAGGTGGCAGGGTAATCACATGAATAATTTCTAATACAGGTCCATTATTTTAACGCATACGTTAGATCCTATGCTCCATTTATCGAACAACAAGAACGATATTGATCAGAATTGTTGAAATTGTAGAATTAATCAATTGAATGGGCCTCCCTTAGCCCAGTCGGCAAAGGCGCAGCTACAAAGCAACACTATTCTGGAGGTGGCGGGGTTCGATTTCCGGCCTGGTCTAGGAATTTTTTGTTACCTTCCTTGTGCATTGGGGCCGTTTTTGACCATTCAATATCTCAGAAAAGCTCTAACGTCTAACTCTAACGGAATTAACTGGTGATCTGAAATTTTGAAAACAAACATAATTTTGGCAGTCACAATCTTCAGCGACCTCTAGAAGGGATGCTACAAAAAAAGTAACACGTAGTGCATTCGGGTCAAAAATGACCCAAAACTTTGACACGCTCCCAAAACATTTTTATATTACCGATTTTGGATATCTTTACCTAAAATGAAATGTATGGATTCTGAAAACGACATGCTGGCCTGTTTGTTTTTTCAACTGCTCATTCTGGGCACATAGGCATCCAGAACCGGTTCCGGTATGCATCCGAAGAGGACAACCTCATATATTTGTACCGCCCTACCAGTGAATTTGGCCACATCCGGATACTCTGGAACCGGTTCCGGTTGGGCCGAAAGAAGATAATTTTGGAACCTAAAATATTTGTACCGTTCTCGATGGCTCAAAATTTATGAATCTATATACGGTTATATTATATTTACAGGTTTCAAATCGGTTTCAGAGTATCCGGATGTGGCCAATTGTCCTGGTCAGTCTATGTTATGATATTTTTTGGTATCAGTATTCAAAACCATGAATTTTGATTCGTCGAACGGTGCAAATACTTGGGAAGCAAAATTGTCCACGTTGGGCCCTACCGGAACCGGTTTGAGAGTAGCCAGATGTGGCCAAATTCACTGGTAGGACTTGGACATGATATTTTTGGATATCAGTATCCAAAACCATGAATTTTGAACTGTCGAACGGTACAAATACCTGGGGTTCCAAAATCTTCCTCTTTGGACCTTATCGGAATCGTTCCAGAGTATCCGGATGTGCCCAAATCCTCTGGTTGGTGTGTGGCATGATGCTTTTAAAAATCTATATGGGGGCGACCTCGGCGTAGTGGTTAACATCCATACCTCTCACGTCAATGTCACGAGTTCAAATCTCACCCCCGGACAAGTTACGAAAATACCCAAAAGGTATTTGAGTGACTACGACCGGAGATAAACCAGCCCAGTTCTGAAAATCTCGATAATCAAGGAACTAGAAAAAGAAAACCTAAAATATCACTATTCGAATTCGTGAATTTTGAGCCGTCGAACGGTGCAAATACATGAGGTTTCAAAATTGTCCTCTTCGGATGCATACCGAAACCGATTCTGGGTACCTTTGTGCCCAGAATGGGCAGTTGAAAAAACAGGCCAGCACGTTGTTTTATATAAGAATACATACCTTTCATTTCAGACCATGATATCAAAAATCGGTTTAAAAATAATGTTTGGGAGCGTAGCAAAATTTTGGGTAAGTTTTGACCCGAATGCACTACGTGTAACTTTTTTCTAATCCATTAGAGAGGTAAAGGAAAATTTCTCGACTCACTGGGCATAGGGTATGATTGTACTTGCCAAACAACCATACTTATGCAAATAAATTGTACCTGGCATCGAAAGCTTTTAGTTAATAACTGACGAAGTGCATTTAGAACACAAAGTTGAGAGCAAGCAATAAGCTAATTGTGAAAGTAATAAGCTTGAAACGCTAAGAAAGAATCAACTGAATGGGGCTTGGGTTGACCATTTTGTTAAAAGTTCGCTGAGTTAGGATTAATTTTAATAAGTGATGTTATCATTGTTGAGATTTGAATACAGTGCTGATTTAACAGAAAGGAAGTTTTTCAGGTCACTCGACTATCGTGATAGTGGTTTTTGTTGGGAAAACAAGGTTTTATATACAACTAGCTCAAGCCGGTGCGAGCGCTGCTACGCTTGGAACTAATTTAATGAAAATTTAATAGAGCTGGCACGTTTATGGTTGTTTTTCGGCATGATTTTACTTTTTGGCTAAGCAGGGGTGGGTTTAAACTTCTATGAGAACATGCTTCTTAACCGAGAAATACACATTTTGTGTTTGAGTAACCGGGATAGTTCTCATGTTTGGTTGAAATTTGTGATTCATTTGTATGAGAGCCCCCCTTTCCAGCGGGGGACGGGTCTCAAATCACCATACAATCATTGCCTTCAAAAACCCCCCACATGTCAAATTTGGTTCCATTTGCTTGATTAGTTCTTGAGTTATGCAGAAACTTCTGTTTCATTTGTATGAGAGCCTTCCTTTCTAGAGAGGAGAGGGGTCTCTGACTACCATGGAAATATTTCTTGCCTCCAAAAACTTCCACATGCTAAATTTGGGTTCTTTTGCTTGATCAGTTCTCGAGTTATGCAGAAATTTGTGCTTCATTGTGTTTCATTTGTAAGGGAGTCCCCCTTCCTGAGGGCGGTGATGTGTCAATTTACCATAGAAACTTTTTTTGCCTTCAAAAACCTCCACATGCCTGATTTAATTCCATTTGCTTGATAAGTTCTTGAGTTATGCAGAAATGTGTGTATCGTTTCTATTAGAGCCCTTCCCTTCCAGAGGTGGAGGGGGTCTCAAATTACCATAAAACCATTTATTACCTTCAAAAACCTCAACAAGTCTAATTTTATTCCATTTGATTAATTGGTTTTCATTTGTATGGGACCCCCCCCCTCTCTTCCAGTAGGCAGAAGAGTCTCAAACTACCTTAAAAACTTCAAAAATCTCTACATGCCAAATTTGGTTCCATTTGCTTGATTAGTTCTCGAGTTATGCAGAAATTTGTGTTTCATTTGTATTAAGAGCCCCCCTCCCCCCCCTATGAGAAATAGGATCGGTTTCTTACTATCATAAGAACCTTTTCCGGCCCCAAAAACCACTGTATACAAAATTTCACGCTGATCAGTTCAGTAGTTTTCGAGTCTATAAGGTTCAGACAGACAGAAATTCATTTATATATATACTAGCTGAACCCGGTGCGTGCGCTGCTACGCTTGCAACTAAATGAAGGAAAATTTAAAGTGACTGGCACTTTTATGGGTTTTTTTTCGGAATGAGTTTTTTTTTCTTGAATAAGCAGGGGTTCAAACTTCTATCAAAACATGCCTCTTACCCGGGAAATACACGTTTAAGTATCCTGGATAGTTCTCATTCTTGGTAGAAATATGTGTTTCATTTGTATGGGAGCCCTGCCTTCCAGAGGGGGGTGGTTTCTCAAACCACCATACAATCATTGCCACCATTGCCTCCAGGGGCTCGAGTCAACTTAGAAACATTTCTTGCCTTCAAAAACCTCTACCTGCCAAATTTGGCTCCATTTACTTGATAAGTTCTCGAGTTATGCAAAAACTTTTGTTTCTTATTCCCCCCCCCCCCCCCTTCCTATAAGAGAGAGAGAGAGGAGGGGTTTCGAACTATCGTAGAAACATTTATTGCCTTTAAAATCCCCGAATGCCAAATTTGGTTCCATTTGCTTTATTAGATCTAGAGTTATGAAGAAATTTTAGTTTCATTTGTATGACAGCACCCCTTCTAGGAGAGATGAGGGGTCTCAAACCACCATAGAAACATTTTCCTCCTCCAGAAAACCCCACATGCCAAATTTGGTTCCATTTGCTTGATTAGTTCTTGAGATATGCAGAAACTTCTGTTTCATGTGTATGAGAGCCTTCCTTTCTAGAGAAGGAGTGGTCTCTGACTACCATGGAAATATTTCTTGCCTCCAAAAACTTCCACATGCTAAATTTGGGTTCTTTTGCTTGATCAGTTCTCGAGTTATGCAGAAATTTGTTTTTTTTTTTATGGGGGCCCCCCTCCCACAAAAGGGGGGGGTTTCAAACAATCAAAAAAACCTTCCCCCCCCCCAAAAACTCCTGCTCACAAATTTCCACGCCGATCGGCTCATTAGTCTCCGAGCCTATTAGGTTCAGACAGACAGACAGACGGACAGAAATCCATTTTTATATATATAGATAGATATAAAGACTGTATTCGATGAAATTTGGACACACGCAATTGTTCGTAACTTTTTAGCGTGTGGGTAAAAATTATTGAAATTTTAACTGAATGTATTTCATTGTGTTGTGTCAATTATGTAATAAGTTTCGTGAAAATCGGTCGAGTGATTTCAGTGATGGCTTCGAATGAAGAAATAGCGCGCCAACAAATTTTGGGCACTCACTTCGAAAACCCAAACGCTTCTCATCGATGGATCGGAAAACAGCTCGGAATCGCACATTCAATCGTATCTCATGTGATCAAAACTTTAAAGGACCGTAAGACAACCAAGCGGAAAAATGGTAGTGGCAAAAAACGTGTCACATCAAATCCGGAGAAGGCCAGGATGTTATTGAACCAATTTAAGCGTTATCCCAACATTTCGATCAGGAATGTTGCGAAAAAGGCGAATGTTTCAGTTTGTTTTGTGCAGAAAACAATGAAACGTTCTGGATTACATGTGTACAAGGTCCAGAAGGCACCGAACCGGAGCGATAAACAGAACTCGGTGGCCAAAACTCGTGCAAGAAAATTGTACAGGGAGTGGCTCACTAAACCGTTCTGCATTGTGATGGACGATGAGACCTACATTAAAGCTGACACCAAACAAATGCCAGGACAGGAACACTACGTCGCCAACTCTAAGTTGGCCGTTCCGGAGAGTTTACGGAAGAAGAAACTGTCGAAATTTGCCAAAAAATTCCTTGTCTGGCAAGCGATCTGCGGATGTGGCAATCACCTCTGGGACCGTCAACGGACAAATCTACAAGGACGAATGCCTCCAAACACGACTTCTGCCCTTCTTGAGATCTCACGATGGCCCGACACTGTTTTGGCCGAATTTGACATCTTGCCACTATGCCCGGCCCGTCCTAGACTGGTTCAAAAATAATAATGTAGTTTTTGTACCAAAAGACGTCAACCCTCCAAACACTCCGGAACTTCGCCCAATTGAAAAATTTTGAGCAATAATGAAAGCAAAGCTCGTTAAAACTTCAAAACTGATAGAAAATGAACTTGAACTAAAGAAAGTGTGGTTAAAAGTAAGTAAGCAAGTCGGTCCTATCATTGCCCAAAATTTGATGAAAGGGGTCAAGGCAAAGGTGCGGGCATTTGGGTTGGGAGAAGAAGTTCAATTAACCAATGATGTCAAAACTTAACCATTTAGTAGTACTTTATTTCCAGAAAGTTTGAAAAGAATCGGGGTCAAGGAAAATTTTGGTGACCTATTTTGTTTGTCCAAATTTCATCGAATACAGTCTTTAGATAGATAGATAGATACCCAGTCAACACAGAATCGCATATGATAGCGCATATGAGTACAACTTTGAGGCCATATAAGTTCATTCGTCCATTTAACTTCATATGAAATGTACGCATATCGCCTCCACTTTATACCCATATCCGTTATTAAAAGCGATCTAGTGTTAACTGGGTAGATAGATAAAGCAAGCGATCCAATTTGGACCAAGTTATACTATTTTTAAGGATGCTGTTAGAGCCACCTTATAACTTTAAGCACAGCTTAATAAATCCAATAAAATCAATACAAGCATTGACATTCAATCACATCACACGAGTAACAATAGGGAATTTGCGCTCAAGGTCAGTTTCGAAAAGTAAAAAATTATGTGTGTCCCTAGTAGCACACTTGTTATCATACGGTTGAGATAACATAAATGTGACTTGTTTTAGTCATAATCAAGTTGCTGCAACCAATTATGTTCGTATTGTGCTACTTGGGGTGCATCCCTTTGTTATTGGAGTGAATAAACACACTCAAAACTTGCACTCTCCCTTAAACTATTTCATGATGTTTGTTTCGCTATCAGAATGTTCAGCAAAAATAGTTGATTTTGTGACGTAATTCTATTGCATGGCTTAAGATCATTTGTTCTTTACTCCAGGACAATTTGAATGAACTAGAACTCCCCAAATTATCTCATGTCTTGGTCTGTTAAGTTTTCAGAAAATTCAATGAGCATGGTTGTTTTTATTCTTTTATTTTCCGTCGGCCTATTTTCACGCGTGGTGACCCCAGGAAGACAACTCCACCACCTGGATCCTGCATATAGAACCCATCAATACATGGGCTGGGACCAACGACTTTAGTTCCCTTCCGAAGGAAGACGTGATCAGAGATTTTTCGGCTCAGAAAATGCCAACGGCTGTGGTACACAGGTAAAAAACAGCCAACCCGAGCAAAGGATTATACCAAGTTGAAAAAAAATTCTAATACCTAGTTATCGTTGTTTGATCACTGAGGCTGAATAAACAGTCAAAATAACAGAATGAATAACAAAAAAACACTCGTTGTATGTCATAATAATAGCTTATTTTATTATCAATGAGCACATCGTGATAAAAAATCCTGTATTCAAACAAATTTATTGAAATCGTTTCAAATTATGTAATCATTTTGAGATCAAACTCTCATGCTAATATCTAAAATTATTTTTTTTTTGATAAAAAGCAACATTTCTTGTTTAAATATGCTGCTCATAATTATAGTTTTTCATTTAATCAGTAACGTTCGTCAAAAATGTATGTCTAAATGTATGTCTAAATTTGTTATGTGATAACAGTGGAAATCAAAACGATATCTGGGATTAAAGAACTTGTTACTTAGATGATATCAACTTGTTATTTTCCTTTGTTAGGGAAGCAAATAAATACATCACCAGCGCCGTCACTTTTATAATATCTTTCAAATTTCCAGAAATTTCAACTCAAATGGTTAGTGATGTTATGTGACTTGTGCAACCAAAAATGCTACCGAACCTACGTTCTAAACTGAAGGATTCTTCAAACTATCCTAGAACATCCCAGATTAAAAATCATGTATCCAGTTTGCTTGAGAACAGGAACAGAAGTCTTATCTGTTGAATGTTTTTTTAATTGTTTGATTCTTGATTATTGAGATTTTCTTGCCTCGGGCTGGTTCATCTCCCTCTGTTGAATGTTATTGACTAGAGGTAAGTGTGATAAGTACAAAGATGATATCTTTGTTGGGGTACGAGAATTAAATCGAATAGACGCTATGGAGAATACCCCAGCTCAAAATTTCACACAACATCACACTCGTCAACTTCACACAGGAAGTAATAAAACATCCAGTTATAGAATTTGTCTTTGCAACGTACGCATTAAAAACGCATTTCCGTGCACCCCTACCGAAAAGACGGATGCAAAAATTCTAAAAGCATTATCAAATTCGGAGCCGTCTTCCTAAAAGCGTTCATACAAAAACCTCACTTTCTAAGCACCTACAGCTTGAGCCAGGCATCCGTACAAACACAGCGCGTTGCCTGTGGCCCCCGATAGCCGCCACCACCGGCTCCGTTGACTGGGGGGTCCTAGCTAGAGCAAACCCTCAGCTCATCGTGTTTGGTGAAGGAACAGGAAAAGCTACTCAAAATTTATACCTTCATATGTGTCTACTACCACTGACTGTGTGTATGCGAAAGGTGCACCTAGCTAGGTATGTACATATCCTCGTGTACTATCAACAACACAAATGGGATCAACCAGACGACTTTTCAGAGTTCCTGGCTGGCGTCGGCAGTGGCCGGTGGAACCAGGAGGGCAATTTTAGCTTACTACCAGCTCGGTTGCCTTCGGTAGTCTAGGAAATTTATTTCCGAGATGAGAAAGAGACTTACGCTAATCCAGTGTGTCTCCATGTGGGAGATAAACTTGGCCGAAATTTGCATTTATACCTCCCGGAGACTGACATAGTGGATTTATGTATATGTTCCGGGGTTGAGTCGCATCGGTTTGGTGGTATTAAAGTGGATATTAGCATCCGGAGTGGTAATTTATGTTGGGCTAAATTAGGAATTTCTCGGACCGGGACGTTTGATGAATGGAGTCCAATAAAATCCATTGGGGCGATCATTTCTAGCACAGGGGTGGTTGGTGGTTAATTGATGACTCTGCAGTTGCATAAAGTCCGGAAAATTCGATCATTGGTCAGCACAAAAGTTTAAGCTCAAATTTGGATGCATCAAAACTCAATTATCCGTATGCCTGTTGATGTTTAATCTTAATTTATTTGTATACGGATCGGGTCAGCACTGGAAACTCATAATTTTGTCTGGGTTAAGTCAAGAGCTGCTACTTACAAACGATGAGATGCTGTATGTGTTCTGATAGTTGAGCAGCCGATTGAAAAGAGCCTCACAAGTGAATCATTTACACATTTTCCGGATTATGCTGGAGCTGTTCTGAAAACAATTACCATCGTATGCATATTTAATAGACGGCACTGAAGAATCAGCTGATGATACTGTAGCCCGTGAGCAGAGCAACAATTGATTGCTTTACGGTTCGTAAGATACAACAATCCGGTGGATTCATTATATCACGTTGGAATTTCCGCTATTTTAGAGTTTCAGTCATCTAACATCGCAGCGGAAAAGGCAAATAGCGGCATTTAATTATTATATGTACATTATGTAGTATTTCTTTACAACATCGTATTATTTCCATCATATCATACCCTTCACATTTTCATACAAAAAAAACCTGATTTAGGCGGTATCTGGCTTAAACACGAAATATCCCTTCAATTTATGACATCTAGCATTCCATATATGTCCAGTATATAACGCAGAAAATTACAGCTGTGGTAGGCTTTTGAAAATTACGGAATCTTTGGTAGGCTTTTGCACTTATTGCTGAATGTATTTTTCATTTCCGGTTTGCAAATGGACTTTTTACCAATTCTGAGCTGAGCTGATTCATGCAGCGCTGTGTGCCATTTGGCTAGTGTTTGATTTTACAATCAATCTTTGTCATTACTTCATCATAACATACAATATCATTATATTTGGTAATATTATTTTATTGATTTTACTTCATAGATGATATAAACATTACTTATTGTTTTTTTTTGCCCATTTATCTTAAACTCCCTTCCAGTTAAATCTTCCCATTCCTAACTCGGTAGCAATAACTATTAAATCAGCAAACATAAAAGCGGATTGCTGTTATAAAATCAGCATCAAGTAGCAAATAGTGACCATGGCAACAGTAAATTATAATGTATAAATGTTAGTTTTGTAAAATTTCAATAGATTTAACAAACTTTTTCAGGATACCTCAAATCAAGATTTTGGTGAATTGCTGCTATCGCTGAAAATGAACGAAAACGTGCTTAAGCGCCACTTTAACACTTTACAACATTTCTTGCATTTCAGGATCAACCGAATGAATATCATATATAATAGATACGAGTGCTTGTAGTATTTTTCATTTACATATACATATATACACTATTATATAAATATTTCATGGGAATGGGAGGGACCATCAGGGCACCCGATTGAAGCACTCTGGATGGGGAGAGTGGGAATGCCAACTCAATATTGCTAACAGTTTGTGAATAGAGGGCGGGCTCTTCTCCCCACCCATTGGGGCATCCTCATGTTAGATAGCTTGCTCTTTTGACCAATTGTTCAGTCTTGTTGTTGGAATGTTGGATTCTTTATATCCCTGTGGATACGTATAAGTGATGTTGCATATCGATCCACCCAACCCCTTTTTGGCGCTTCATATAACGGCATGATTAGGATAATCAGTGGTTGTTAAAGCTTGATCAAGTCTAACAGAGGGGAGAGCCCATTGCTGTCGGACTTAGTTTCCGTGCTACAATGGGTGGTAGTACATATCATATCATCATCATCATATCATCAAACGATGTCAATGCAATGGAAAAGAAAATAAAGAACCGTTATACTCGTGTAAAACAAATCTCTGGGACACAATCGTTTCATTACTTTAAGCCACAAAATGAAAATTACATTATCGTGAAACGGTTTTCAGCTTTCAGATGAAGAAACGTGCGTTAAATTGTAAGAATTTTGCTGTGTAATATTTTCTTTGATGAATTATGAAAAATAAAAATTATTATGTAATCAAATTAAACGCTGAGTTTTAATTGAAGGTAATCTGAGAAAACCCTTCCTTGTAGTCTAAAGCTTTGAGATTTGAGCTTCAATTCCTCAATATAGCGAAGCCTGGTTCAATCCTGACCCTGTGGCCAATTCCGACCTCCCAAGATTCTCTCAGACAGCGCTATACCAATGGATAGCTTTCATTACACATAGAATTTCAATGTAGATTGCATTGGTCGGAGAAATTGTGTTTTTTGGACTTCAAAATTGATTTTTTAACTTGACTAAATGAGCATGAGCATGAGCATGATTGACCGCCCACGGATGCAATTCCGTTATTGCCAGATCAGCTGTATTTGCACAAAGAACCAACAGATGATGTTTGGGAATAACATACATCTTCAATGTGTAAAAACTGGTGACCCCTTATGAAGCAATACCGGTGCCGGCCGTGCCCGAATGCTGGTCAAGTAGGGAATGGGAAGGAAAGTGTTGACATGATACTCGCTTTGAAGGAAGCCGAGAAATCCTCTACACTTCCACGAGAAATCACTGGGATGTTGGATAGTTTGGGAAAGGTTAGCAGCAGGGTTCGTTTTGGTTAACGATACGCTGAAAGTATGTAGCACAATCCGCCAAAAGCAATGGACCGCTCCAATGTGACTGAAAAGAGGCAAGCATAACGAAAAACAAAACAAAACAAAACAAAATAGACAAAATGAAATAAAACAGGATATTAGATATTGTCTTCAAAATATGGTAGAAATAAATTATTTGATGCTTTGCAAACCAGCTCTCCTCGATGTCCTCGATGGCCAAGTCCTGCTGGACCCGCAGCTGCTGCCGTCGGCACTCGGCCACCCGGAATCCTTCCGGTAGTAACATGATATCTGTAAACCCCCCCCCCCCCCCCCCCATTTCCCAAATTATTCCCAAAACAAACAAAAAAAAAACACACACACCCCCCCCTCCTCTACACGTCCCCACACACACTATTTTCCCCCCAACCCCCCCCCCCACCCTTTGCCCCCCCTTAGGAAAACCACCACCCCCCACCACCCCAATTGATTGTATCAGTACATGACTGATTTCAGATTCAAATGTAAACTGTTGGTTGTCGTGACCTGGTAGATGTAATAGTTCAATGATTACCATGGAAAATAAAAATAACAATAATAGACATTTTGCAGAGCACAGTTGTGCTGGCGCGAGTGCAGAATGTCGCGAAGAATGAAGTCGAAGCCTCCAAGTCCTCGACCAGGTCACGACAATGGCGCAGCGGGTAGGTAGAAATAAAATAGAGATTGGTTAGATGAAAAAAAAATCATTTCCGACAGAATGGCGGAGAATGACCCTTTCGGTAGGCTCTCTGACGGAGATGGGCAGTAGAGCAGGCCGAAGAGAGTAAAAAAAAAGAACTAGAGCTAAAAAAATACCCTTCCGGCGGAAGAGCGGAGGATGTTAAGACCCTTTCGGTAGGCTCCCTGACGGAGATGGGCAGTGGAGTAGGCCGAAGAGGGTGAAAAAATACTAGAGCTGAAAAAATGCCTCTCCGACGAAAGGGCGGAGGAGGTTAAGACCCTTTCGGTAGGCTCCCTGACGGAGATGGGCAGTGGAGTAGGCCGAAGAGGGTGAAAAAATACTAGAGCTGAAAAAATGCCTCTCCGACGAAAGGGCGGAGGAGGTTAAGACCCTTTCGGTAAGCTCCCTGACGGAGATGGGCAGTGGAGTAGGCCGAAGAGGGTGGATAAAACTAGAGCTGATAAAAATCCCACTCTGACGAAAGGGCGAAGGAGGTTAAGACCCTTTCGGTAGGCTTCCTGATTGAGATGGGTGGTTGAGTAGGCCAGAGGACACAACAAAAATTAAAAAATAAACCTCAGATGGAAGAGCAGGGACGGATAAGATTTTAAAAGCAATATAACAAAAAAAAATTTAATGTATTGATTCAACATGAGTACATAAGCTGGTGATTGGTCTACTGTTATAGGCACATTTCTAGAAATTAACTATATAATTGGAATTATTTGCACTTATTTATGACTAGCTGACAGAACATCCATTTTTGTAGGGATATGATGATGATGATGTTAATTAATAGTGTAACAACTAAATAAAATGTTTTTGTGGTGATGCTCAGTTGTTAATTTTCTGAACGTTACTTTCAAAAAAGGGAGGCTTGGAATAGTTCCAAATGAAACTTGAATCCTTCCAATTGAAACTTGAAACGTTCCATTAGATGCCTGTAACGTTTTATGTGAAGTTCAGAAATCTGTACAATTTTTAAATGCAAATTATAAACATTCCGGCTGAAAGTTTAGAATGCTCCCAAGAGAAACTTTAAACCTCTCTTATTGAAGTCTGGGACGCTTTTACGGAAATAATTTAGTACCTTGTAATACCAGCTTTAAAAGCTTTCAAGTGCAGCTTGCAAAACATCTAAGATAAACTTGCAATGTTTCCTAGTATAGGTTTCAAAGCTTCTAAGTGAAATTTATATAGTGAAGCTTATAGTTAAGTGAAGCTTGAATAATTTTGTAGTGAAGCTCGGAAAGCATTTAAGCGAAGTCTGAAATGCTTCATGTGAAAACTGGACAGCTTCCAAATAAAAGTTTTGAACTTTTCAATTGAAAGTATAGATAGCAGCTTTCAATTAAAATTTGCAATCTCTCTAATTGAAGCTTGGAACGCTTCTTGGTGTAAGCTTAATACCATCTTATTCATGCTTAGATAGATTCCAAGGGAAATTTAGAAACTTTTTAACGCTTCCAAGAGATGCTTTGACTTTTTTTTAAATAAAATTGTAACTCCTTCAAGCAAACCTTGCCAGTCAACAGAAATTTTGAATTTAAGTAAGATTGCAAGGCTTACAAGTGATGCACGCAAAAGCTTTTAAGTGAAGCTCGAAATGATAAGTGAAGCTTGGAAAGCTTCCAGGTAAATGCTTTATACCTTCTTATTGAAGCTTGGAAAGCATCAAAATGAGCCTTGCAAAACTTCCAAATGAAACTGTGAAACTTTAAATAGGAGCTTTGAATGCTTTCTAGTGGAGATATCAAGTGTGTTTCAAATGAAACGTACGAATTGAAGCTTGAAATGTTTGCATGTCAAGCGTGCAAAGAGTTTTTACGACAAGCTTGCGGAGCTTTCAAGTAAAGCTTGAAACGCTTGCTAGAGAACATAGAAACAGTTCAAAGTGAATCCTAAAAAAAATGATAGATTTTTCAATGCATGCTAATTTGGAATTTGATTTTAATTCAACAACGTAAAACATGTTGTTATTGGTATCGATGAAGTAAAGAATAATTGAAATCATAATTGAAATATTTTAGTTTCTCTCAGTAACGCAAAAGAGGAAGTAAAATAAGAAAAATATTAGATATAAGAGCTGTCACTAGCATAAAGTTAGTCGTTTCATCAGTTGAACTCAATGTAAAGACATTGAATCATACGGCAAAATTTAAGTACCAAACATACTGATTTTGGATTTGCCAATGGCAATAAAATTTGGTACGATAGATGAAGATAGTGGTTATATTAAACCGAAATTTGACTTGAAATTAGTGATAATACTGGACATAACTTTGCAATTGAAGATGACGATAAGGAACAATTTTTTTATATAACGAAAGAAAATAGATTACAATTGAACGTAATATTTAAAGAAGCGGAATTATGCAAAATTACTTTAAAACTGGAGGGTGTATTAGCTTTTCGATATACATCGCACAAGAAAACAGTTTTAGACGTAGCTTGCTGCGATTCCTGGTTTGGTCTTAGAAACGTTTTGCGTTATTTTTTCTGGCTGTCCTTGACATTACTATTAATTAGACCACAAAAAAAAGTTAATTCAAATGATTTATCTAGTTCAATTTTTGAAAATTATGACTAAATTAAATGTTGTGGACGAGATGAATTTGTTAGAGTAGAGGAGGGGAAGAATGTGGTAGATGTAATAGTTCAATGATTACCATGGAAAATAAAAATAACAATAATAGTATTTTAATGGTCAGAAATAAATGAAATTTTTTATATATATTTTATTTGAGTGATTCGCCATGAACGTAGTAATAACTCTTAAGAAGGTTATTCACGTAGCAGCGTGTTCAAACGAAATCGTAGTAGGCGCATGTGCATGATCGATTCAGTTATTTGACGGATTTTGCAGAGCACAGTTGTGCTGGCGCGAGTGCAGAATGTCGCGAAGAATGAAGTCGAAGCCTCCAAGTCCTCGACCAGGTCACGAGTTCTACCACATTGGTGTCCATAATCAACAAAACAGGATCACCCATTGTCGCCTTCACCTCTTTTTGAAAATGCTTTAGTCACTCCAAAAATAGCTCACCAGCATGAGAGATCCTGGAGGTGACCAATGCATAAGCTGTGAGTTTTGACGCTTTCGTTTAGAAATGAGAGCAGATGGCACATAGTTCCCAGCTGCACTCATAGCGCATACAGCCGTCGTCAATTCACCTTCTTCAGCTGGACAAGCTTTGCCAACAGCTTTCTTACTTGTACTGGAGATTACTTTTGGCGAGCAATTGAGAACTGTTGACATGCCAGTTTCATCCATATTGTACTGCTGGCTGAGAAGAAACCACAGTAAGTTGAATACATACTCATAACTTCACGCTTCGATATTAAAAATCTGTAACGTTTATTCGTGTGATCAGCTGATGTGACAAAGTGTCAAACTCTATGGGTGATTGTATCAATAGGAAGAGAGCAGTAAACCAGCACTAAAATTAGCAGTAAACCAGTGCGTAAAATTAGGAACACAAGTGCGCAAAATTTGGAATATCTGAATTTTAGTGCGCATACTTAGGAACACATACATCAGTCCAGAATTATTTTTTTAAATCAATTTCTGATCAGTTACGAGCTGTACTACATTGCGCTCTTTTACTAGGCTTGCGACAACGTAATATGAGCAGGACAAGAATTGTGTAACTCTTTTTAGGCCTTTTCAAAATTCATATCAAACTTATTATTTGTTAAATGCGCAAAATATAGCGCACTTACGGTATATAGGATGCATTACTAGGTATATCGATAAAATTTAGCCAAAATTAGGTCATTTGAAAATCGTAAGAGTAATCTATCAGCATAAAATCTAGCTCAAGTGTATAACTTTAAATTTATGAATAAAGTCTTTGCTGCTCCAGAATAAATTAATCCACATGATACCAAGATGGTTTTGTCGATTGTTGCAGAGAACTTATGAAATATTTAATACATAAGCCGAATGAAGGATCTAGGCTGAAATTAATCCCGTTACCCTATGTTGCTCCTTAGAAAACACAAAAGTATAACCAAATGAGTTTTTATTTTTATTGACACGTCTGCCTATTTGATTGTCTTTCAAATTTATCAATCTCAAGCTAGTTGATTGAATGAACAAATGCATTCATTATTTTGTTTTAATAACATGTGTTTATATCGAGTTTATATCCTCCCATAGCTCAGTCGGTAAAGGCGCGGCTACAAAGCAACACCTTGCTGGAGGTGGCTGGGTTCGATTCCCAGTCTGGTTAGGAATTTTTCGTTAAAGAAAATTTCTCTACTCCCTGGGCATAGGGGTTGATTGTACTTGCCACAAAATTATACTAATGCAAAAATGGTACCTGGCATCGAATGCTCTTAATTAATGACTATGGAAGTGCATTTAGAACACTAAGTAGAGAGCAATCAATAAGCGAATTGCGAAAGAAATAAGCTTGAATCGCTAAGAAAGTAAGTTATATCGGGTATATTACGCTGTGCAAATTACGAATTTCCCGTGCATTTTGACATGGCATCCTTATCATTATTTCCGGAAGACATTATTACATTTCAATGTTGAATTCCTAAGACAGTGATTCAATTGATTGTTATGCACCTCATATTGCAGCCAGATAAATTACCTTTCAAATGCACGTAGCTTTCATTTTTCTGCAATCCTACAGTTCTGCAGAGACAAGCATTTCCTAATATTCATTTCTACCAATGTATCTCGCTGGCATACGGCGTGAATATTGTTGATACAAAAATTTTAAGCAGTTGTTTTTTTTTTGTTAATTACATAATGTGAGAAATCGTGTAAGTTGGGACTAGCCTTGCAATGGCCAAATAAGTTTTGAAATAAAATCATGTAGTTTTACTATTTACCAATAGAAAACAGATGTTCAACTGGATAAACGTATTAAATATAATTAAGATTCTCACATTCAGAACGAGTGAAACAAATACTCTTTAGATGTTATTCATTGCATACCTGAGAAACGCTGTTAAATTATGAATCCTAATAAAAAAAAAACAACTCGCACGCCCAAGGTTATTTTTGTTTTAAGCAATTTATAATTTCATGCTCATACCAAATAATCATGTGACTTTCTAAAGTAAAAAGGAATAACATGCTCAGCACACTACTATGCAAATAAGTAAATCTAAAATATCGTTAAAAGACCTAGAGTGCATCGATGGAAAGATTTCTTGTTCAACCGTACACATCCCGAATTTCAACATTATTGAATCTCATTCCTTCTGTTGTATCGACTTTTAATTGAAGTCGGCGGTTGTTGCATCTCCGCAATAGAAAATAAATCGATAAAGGGAACCACTCACTACTTCTGCGTGATAAGATATTTGAAAATCAATTGAAGAATACGATGATCACACAGGATACCGTTGGACGGACAGTGCGATTAATTTAGTGAATTGATAACACATTATCATAACGTGTTTTGATGTGTTTTTTTGTTTGACATAATTGATCTATTCAAACTTCTAATACGTTCGTACTTACATCACGATATGTTCAAAATGGAATGCGTTTTTAACTGGCCCGGTCACTTCTGAACACTTAATAAATTAATATACAAACGACAATGTTTCACATTGACTACCCGTACAGACAATCACCAACAGGACAGAGCCGAAGATGAACTTTTCTTGATTTTTTAACTTGACTAAATTTGAGAAAAAAATATTCTACACGCTAAAAAAATTTGTATTCTAGTTTCAGTTCGGTTCACTCAATATGACCCTAATGTGGAATAATTCAGAATATGAGTTAAGTTTACGCTACATCTCAAATTCGGCATGAGCGCCTCTGCAATCCTTATGAGCACTCATGCTGAATTTGGACGCTAACGGACCATTATGGTTCCAGTTATAGCGTAAACCATGGCTGAGTAAACCCTAGCAATGTTGGTCTCTGACTTTAAACAATTTGAGGCTGATTTATAGTTCTAACATTTAATGCGGTCAGAATTGGACCAGCCTCCTCTACTTTTGATGGGAACATTACTTCACAAATAAAACTAGATTTGTAAACATGGTTATCATGAATTTATTAGGAATAAGTTTGATAACTTCAATGAAATGATTCCCGCAAATATTTTGAAGCGATGGAAAATGATGCTCATTCTATGTGTGTATGGCCAAAAAACTTGAAATTTTCAAAAAAATGTAATTCAAAAACGGCTTGATGAACATTTCTAATTTTTTTATATGTTATGTAAAAATGTTTGAATTTTCATAAAAAAAATAAAATTAAATAGTCGTTGTGGTCCAACATTTCAAAAATCATAAAAAACTAATATTTTGACCATTTTAGTAAAAATGAGTACATTAATTATTTTAACCAATATTTTTAGTAAAAACTAGAAGTAATAAGCTTTCTATTCATAAAAAAAAAAAAACATTGCAAATCGATCCAGTGGTTCGGAAGTTATGATTTTTTTTTAAATAATAAATTTCGAAAAATGACGATTTTTCTGGTAACCCTATATCGAACATGGTCACCCTAATAAAAAAATAAAAAAATTCGGGTCGAATTATTTTTGATGAAGAATATACCAGGCGATTTTGAGCAAAATCGGACAACTTTTTTTTTGAACTCTATTCTTTTCCCGTGGAATCGCTGTAATAAAAAGAAATATGCTTTCTCGCCAGAGAAAGCCTCCCTCACAATCCCATCCAACTTCCAACTCCAGATGTCAATGAAAGTAGCATGAGTTCTAAGCATCTTCTTAAGTAGATATCTAATCAACACTTCCCTCCCATCCCATGCTGATCATAAGAACCTGACCAGGTGTTGTGCAAAGAAATCGATGGATGAGGAGCCCACCCAAGGCAGCTCTTCTGGCGCTTCCATCGTCTCTACAACAGCCAACCCAGGATAATGTATGGTCGGAAAATGCTATTCTATGCTAATTCAAGAAGCTGGTATTGAAGTTCCACAATTCATTGGAAAACGTTTCGAGCAAAAGATTTTTTTCTTTTTGGCCTGAAACGATTATGTGGCAAGTTCCATCATTTCTTTTACGAAAAATTCCTAGTCCAGACCGGGAATCGAACCCTGCCACCTTCAGCATGGTGTTGCTTTGTAGCTGCGCCTTTACCGACTCAGCTAAGGGAGGACCCTGTCTGTCTGTCTGACCTTTACAGAGTCGGAAAATACGGCGTGAAAATTTGTATGTGGGGGTTTTTGGTGCCGCTGATGGTTCTTATGAAAGTTCGAGACCCTTCTCTTCTCTAGAAGGGGGGGGGGGGGGGGCTCCCAAACAAATGAAACAGATATTTCTGCATAGCTCTAGAACTTATCAAGCAAATGGAATTAAATTTCGCACGTATGGGGTATTTGAAAGCGAGAAATGTGTCTATGGTGGGTTGAGCCCCTTCCCCTTTTTGAAGGGGGGGGGGAGGGCTCCCATACAAATGAAACACAAATTTCTGCATAACTCGAGAACTAATAAAGCAAATGCAACCAAATTTGGAGGCAATTTTTTTTTTCTCTGGTGTTTTGAGACCCCTCACTTCTCTGGAAGGTTTCACACAAATGAAACAGAAATTTCTTCAAAACTCGAGAGCTAATGAAGGAAATGGAACCAAATTTGGCATGTGGGAGTTTTTGGAGGCAAGAAATGTGTCTATGGTGGTTCGAGACCCCTTTTCTCCCTCTGGAAGGGGTGCTCTCATACAAATGAAGTTCAAATTTCAACCAAACTTGAGAGTTATCCAGGTAACTAAAACACAAAATGTGTATTTCTCGGGTAGGAAGCATGTTCTGCTAGAAGTTTGAACCCCTTCTTAGTTAAGAAAAGGAGATGTTTGCGGTCTTCTCAGTGCTTCATTATGCACAAGAAGTTAATCTATGGTTATGCAAGAGCAAACTACGTTCAAACGACCATAACAACTCTTAGCTTACATGTTTTTTGTCTTAATATTGCTGATTTTCAGCCGCCTGCGCTAGTTCACTATTTCCATGGCCTACTTGTGTTATAAGAACAAATTTCATATATATTGCTGAGCACGCAAATAACGATGTCATGCCGGATAAACTACGAATAACATACATCAAACAAAATTTCGAGCAAAATTTTCAAAACTCAAACACGGTTTTTTTAGGTTAGGTGGGTACTTTCAGAAACTGTACTAGAGTCCGAATTGTGTTCTAATTTTGTGTCTAAGGTCTGTATTAATCCGGACACCTTCAAATCATTGTAACTTTTGAAATATTGCACGTAGGAATGAAAAATTCCACTGTGATAAAGCTGAGATTCTATGATGAAAAAGACTTTGAATGATGTTTACATTTCATGTTTAGTATTCAAGATGGCGACGAAAGAAAAACAAGTGTACGGGCGTACGGCGAATCCTGACTTGTCAATACGGGACCTTGAAAAAACATTGGATTTGCCTAAATCCACTGTTCACGATGTGCTCAAATCATTTTTGGAACATTTGACGGTGGAGAGGAAACCGAGAAGTGACAAAAAACATTGGACGCGCTGATCCTGTCATGGACCGAAAGGTGAAAAGGATATTAACGAAAAACCCAAATCTCTCCATTCGAACGGTAGCTCGTAAAATAGGGATGTCGCCTGGTTTTGTCCAAAAATCAAAACAACGTTTGGGACTTAAGTCGTATAAAGTAAAAACAGTTCCAAATCGCAACGACAAACAGAACTTGGCAGCAAAATCACGGGCTCGACGTTTGTACTGCGAATATTTGACGAAGTTTTCATGCGTTGTTATGGACGATGAAACTTATGTCCTGGAGGATTTCAAGCAGCTTCCAGGGCTGGCTTTTTATTCTGCTATGGCCAGAAATGCTACAGCTGAGCATTTCAGAACGAAGAAGGCATCGAAATTTCCCAAAAAAAATACCCTGTGTGGCAAGCAATTTGCACGTATGGCAAAAAGAGTAAATCTTTCGTCACTACAGGCAAAATCAACAAGGAGATCTATCAGAAAGAGTGTCTGCAGAAGCGATTGCTACCCTTCATCAAAAGTCACAAAGAAAAACCTTTGTTCTGGCCCGATTTGGCATCATGCCACTATGCTGAAACTGTGATGGAGTGGTACCAAGCAAATCAAGTGAACATTGTACTAAAAACCTCAAACCCGCCAAATTGCCCAGAGCTACGACCAATCGAGAGATATTGGGCTCTGATGAAGCGGAAGCTTTCTGGAAAGAAGCAAGGAATCAAAGACATCAAACATTTCCAGCAAATTTAGACAAAGATGGCTTCTACGATTTCTGAAGAGTCTGTACAAACCCTAATGGACGGAGTTAAGCGCAAAGCTCGAAAATTTTAAGCAAATAACAAATAACTATGCTTTTTCCTCACGAATTGTTAAAACACATCCCATGAGTCTGAAATAAACAACTACGACGGAAATATAATGCGAAATTTATGTTTTATTCATGTTTTGAGGTGTCCTGATTATTGCGGATACAGACCTTATACTTATAAATAGCGTTGAAACTATTACTCCTAGAATTTTGCTATGTTTTGCAGATCGGTCTTAAATTTAATTCTGCTTCATTCGGATTGGATCACACGCGTGGGAGATATTTAATTTTAAGTAGATGTGTTTTTGTTCATTTATTAAAAAAATCAACTTTTATCCATATCTCAAAAACTGTTCTACTTTAATTTTTTTGACGGCATTTTTGAATTTTGCATAAAATTTCACATTAGAAACATAAAGTTCATCACTCTTGATTCATTTTGTAAACTATAGTGTTATTGGTCCAGAAACGTTTATTGGATTTCTCCTGCAGTCCTGAGAATTAAAAAAAAAATGAAAACACCTTTCGACCAAAGAAGAGTTTTTTTTCGCACATTCTCCAAATCACATGAATCTAATTGTTTAACATCCGCTTTTACGATTTCATGATCCATTGTGCTCGAATAAATGCTGAGTTTTCTGCTAAAACTGCTACTTGAACATTCGAACATTCTGTGAAGCAATAATCAAGTTTTACTCAGCGGACGGTTCGAGATTTCTCGCTTATTTCAAGTTCTTTACAAATATGCTCCAGCAATTCCAGTGATAAACGAGAAATAGTCTATTGCTTCCTCCTCTCTCATCCTGAAGCATAAAAATTCCAAAAATCCACACCCATCAATTCCCGCCAAGTTGTCCGTAAATATTCGCACTGACAAAGTGTACCGAAAACAGCAAACTTATACAGCCGAACCGAGCAATCACCGTGACTACAACGGCGGCTAGCTTTCATTTGCCAGGTAACGAGCCACGCTCATAAATATCAATTACCGACACAAGAACTTTGAAAATTTAATTTCTCCTCCTTGCAGACAAACGGGGTAAACAAACAAATAAATTGAATTAGAGTCACCCATCAGGGCTCCCGTATTCCGAAACGATTGCATTGCTCTATCCTCCCCCGTACCAACAATGACTTCTGCCAGGTGAATGCCAGCAAACTGGTGGAACTTGAACGACCTATTTGAAGAACGGGAAAAAAAATCTCCTCCAATGACGAGGCAGGCAAAAGTCCCGCTTTCTAATTGTTTATTACATTTGTTGAAAAATTTATTTAATTAGCAATCGTTATTTATGAACTCTGCAGCTTGGATAAGTGGCACTCGACCTGGCGAGACTATGTTGGATGGAGTTTAGAGTTTCCCCCCACAGCACCGCTTCAGTACGAGGCTTCTTCGAGAATTGCCCATCTGCGTTCGTTAAATTTGATGCTTTGAAGTCGAACTGACGGAGAACGAGGAGGACGCAAAAGCCAATTTGGGTTGGAGTTCATTATTTCACTATGAGGAAGGAGTTCAAACTTTTTTTTTTTTCGATATTCTGGACGGAGTTTCGTTGGTGGAAATGGTTCATGAAAAGGCAATGTGAGCATTTTTTGAAAGCCTGACAGATCCACGGCGAGAAGATTACAGTTCAACTATTCAATCGCCGTCGATACTTTTCCCCGACATTCAATCCTTTGCCATAGGAGTGCAAGAGGGTCGACTCTTCAAACCTGGGACCACGGCAGACCAGGCCAGACCAGCCGAAAGACGATCCATCTAAGCCGTTGGTTGGTGTTCCAAAAACGGGTAAGAACCACACTAGAATAAGAGGAAGAAGGTACTCCGTCGGGCTATTTTGAGTCGACCGTAAAAATTAGTTGAGTTGTAAAATTTGTTTGCTTCAGCTGCACGACGACGACCGAGTCTGTCTGCCGTTGTCGTCGTACTTGAGCAGGAAAGGAAATTAATTGAGCAGGTAATTTCCTCGTGTTTTCGCTGGAGAGCCGAGGGTGATTAGCTGCAGTGCTGGCAAGGAAGGGGCGGCAAGTTGCTCCTTGCAAACGGTAAGCAATAACTATTCGTTTAGCGAATGTAAAATATCAAAGAACATTCACTCGCTTCCAAATGGTTTGCATATAAATTGTTCCGTTGCTGGTTTAATGCTTCCAGCGAGGATTTGGATTCAACTAAATACTACGGTTACGAACCGAGTTGAAATGCATGCTGGAAATGGATGGATGGAAATATTTGTGCTTAATTATTCTACGGAATGTATTTTGTAGTGCTGCACTGTTTGCAGCTCGAGTTGCGTTTAAAGCGTTGTTGAACATTAACCGACCATATCACGTTGAAGATCCATGTTGCAGCGCCAAGATGCTTTCGGATTAGTTTAGCTGCAATTGATCCCAATCATGCTTCGTTAGTACACCTTCAGATGGCGGCACACAGCTCGGCCATAATTCATGAACAGTAGATACTATATATATATATCCTGTTTTGGATCGCGGGATGTACTGCCTGCCTTCGGTATGTGGATGATGAAAAGCGGAAGCAAATTTCCCTGTCTTAATAAACGACACAATAGACTTTACCCCTCCCTGGAAGGTGCTCACATCCCATACGTATGTAGGTATGTATTTATGAACATCTACCATATATAGAGGGAGCGAGCGATAAGCTTTCAAGAAATTCGCATTCCACAGCTGCTGGGTGCTTGTAAGGTGGGGGAGTTGTTTCTTTATGGGAAATAATCTTCTTTTTCGTAACACTTCTAACGGTGTAGACAACAGGCGGAACTGGGAGCATCGGTGTTCGACGGTTCGGTGGATGAAAAAATGTCTTATGTGTGAAGTTAGCTACGAACGACGTTAATTGGTGTTGGGTAACTCGTTTTCCTATATTCAGCCAGTGGTTATGTCTTCGAGGTCTCAGTTTGACCATCCAAGACTTATTGAACTCACATGAGGATTTAAGGTGTTGTGTGGTAGGTCCATGCTCAAAACTGGGCAAACGTGTTCGGATGTGTCCATTGTGGGCCTGTAAGGATTTCGAACATGTTTGGGTAAAAGTGCATAAATACTGTGTTCGATAAAATTTGGACACACGCAATTGTTCGTAACTTTTTAGCGTGTGGGTAAAAATTATTGAAATTTTAACTGAATGTATTTCATTGTGTTGTGTCAATTGTGTAATGAGTTTCGTGAAAATCGGTCGAGTGATTTCAGTGAGGGCTTCGAATGACGAAATAGTGCGCCAACAAATTTTGGGCACTCACTTCGAAAACCCAAACGCTTCTCATCGATGGATCGGAAAACAGCTCGGAATCGCACATTCAACCGTATCTCATGTGATCAAAACTTTAAAGGACCGTAAGACAGCCAAGCGGAAAAATGGTAGTGGCAAAAAACGTGGCACATCCAATCCGGAGAAGGCCAGGATGGTATTGAACCAATTTAAGCGTTATCCCAACATTTCGATCAGGGATGTTGCGAAAAAGGCGAAAGTTTCAGTTTGTTTTGTGCAGAAAACAATGAAACGTTCTGGATTACGTGTGTACAAGGTCCAGAAGGCACCGAACCGGAGCGATAAACAGAACTCGGTGGCCAAAACTCGTGCAAGAAAACTGTACAGGGAGTGGCTCACAAAACCGTTCTGCATTGTGATGGACGATGAGACCTACATTAAAGCCGACACCAAACAAATGCCAGGACAGAAACACTACGGAAGAAGAAACAGTCGAAATTCGCCAAAAAATTCCTTGTCTGGCAAGCGATCTGCGGATGTGGCAAAATGAGTCAGCCCTTCATCACCTCTGGGACCGTCAACGGACAAATCTACAAGGACGAATGCCTCCAAAAACGACTTCTGCCTTTCTTGAAATCTCACGATGGCCCGACACTGTTTTGGCCGGATTTGGCATCTTGCCACTATGCCCGGCCCGTCTTAGACTGGTACAAAGATAATAATGTAGTTTTTGTACCAAAAGACGTCAACCCTCCAAACACTCCGGAACTTCGCCCAATTGAAAAATTTTGGGCAATCATGAAGGCAAAGCTCGTTAAAACTCCAAAACTGATAGAAAATGAACTTGAACTAAAGAAAGTGTGGTTAAAAGTAAGTAAGCAAGTCAGTCCTATCATTGCCCAAAATTTGATGAAAGGGGTCAAGGCAAAGGTGCGGGCATTTGGGTTGGGAGAAGAGGTTCAATAAACCAATGATGTCAAAACTTAACCATTTAGTAGTACTTTATTTCCAGAAAGTTTGAAAAGAATCGGGCTCAAGGAAAATTTTTGGTGACCTATTTTGTGTGTCTAAATTTCATCGAATACAGTCTTTATGTCGGGGGAAATACACGTATTTGCCTCTGTGTATTTTCCTCAGAACAATGCTCGCAAAGACTCATATGAAAAATTCTTGAGTATTGCCGATGAAATTTCGGCCAATCTTGCCCCAGAAGTGAAAATTCACATAAACGGGGATTTTAATCAACGTAGTATTGACTTCTTTCCAGACACCGAAAATGATAGTAACTTACTTCCAGTCGTTGGGGAAAATGAAACATTACAGTTTATATTTGACAAAACTGCCAGTTTAGGGCTCAATGAAATTAGTCATGTAAAAAATCAGCAAAATTGCTATTTAGATTTTTTATTGACATATATTCAAGAAGACTTCTATGTGACCGAATCTCTCGTTCCATTATGGAAAAATGAAGCATTTCACACAGCAATTATTTTTTCATTATTTTTACACAAGTACCAAATACCCGACGACAGCGAATATGAAGAGGTCTTTCAATATAATTTGGCAAACTTTGACAGTATTAGGCACAGGCTAAGTATTATAAATTGGCAAACGATTTTTAGAAACGAGGAAAATGTCGAATCTCCTGTTGATGCATTCTACAAATTGTTATTCGAAGTTATAGTTGAGCATGTACCAGGAGACAAAGTTATTCAAAAAACCCAGTTTGGTATAATGAACAAACAAAGCAATTAAAAATCCGCAAGCAAAACGCACATAAAGTATTCAAAAGAAATAGTAGCAACGAGAATCTGGTAAATTATTTGAATAATTGCGACCCACTCAATCAAGTCGATAATATTGCCTTTGATGAGTGCAACTCAAAAACCAATCAAATAGAATCAAATCAAATCAAAATAAAAAAAAAATAAAATCAAATCCAAAAAAAATCTTTAACTATGTAAAAACTAAATTGAAATCTGATAATTTTACATCAAAAATGTACCTAGATGAAGATGTGGGGTCTACATCGCCAGAAATTTGCAATCTATTTGTAACTTTCTTCCAAGATGTTTATTCCGCATCTTCTGAAGCAGATCGTGATCGCAAATATTTCGGTTTCCTTCCAGAATCTACTAGAGATATTAGTGTAAACAATATTAATGTGGATGACATAAGGGAAGCATTGAAAAAAATAGATATCTCCGAAGTGGGCCCGATGGGATTCCTCCCATTTTTCTGAATAACTTAGCTTCGGAGCTTACAACTCCCTTGTTTTTTTTTTTTTTTTTTTCTTTATTTTACGTCGGCCTATTTCCTCACATGGTGACAATCACCGACGCCAGGAAGACGACTCCACCACCTGGACCCTCCTAACGGACTCATGGATATGAGCCGGGACCAACGGCTTTACTTCCCTTCCGAAGGAAGACGTGACCAGATTTCTTCGCCTCAGAAAAACCACCGACGTCGACTGGGATTGAACCCAGACCCACTGGTGTACCAAGTAGCAGTCACGCTTACCACTACATAACCACCGACGCTGGCCCCCTTGTTTTAGCTTTTTAATATGTCGATCGAATCCGGTATTTTTCCCAACTCGTGGAAAAGTTCTTATCTAGTTCCTATTTTCAAATGTGGCAAAAATCTGACATACGAAATTGTCGCTGTATTGCTATTATCTCTTGCATTCCAAAACTTTTTGAAGCGATCATTAATGAAAAACTGTTTAGTCAAATTAAAAATGGAATCCTTGCAACATGGATTCTTCACAGGACGCTCAGCTAACACAAATTTACTCGAATTCGTTAACTATTCGCTGGCTGCAATTCGCATTGAGATACCCATACTTCTATTCAAACTGCAAAAAATGGGTATTGAGCTAAATTTTCTTAAATGGCTCGAGTCTTATCTTACTGATCGACAACAAATATTCTGATTGAAAGACAAGACTTCAAATCCTATTCGAGTTACTTCAGGAGTTCCTCAAGGCTCCCATCTTGGCCCTCTTTTGTTTATACTATTTGTAAACAATATTTCTCTCATGTATGTATGTATGTATGTATGGTAGCCACCATCCCTTATAGTGCTTGCCTTGGATGCAGCTCCACTTAATAGCAAGATCAAAGTCACCGATCTGAATTCACAATATCGCTGTATGAAGGGCCAAAAACGGAGGAGTGGACCCGTAAGCAGAGAAACTCACGCGAAATCCACGGGAAATTAAGAATCTCCTTCCAACGATACGATCCAACAAATCGAATAACCCAATTCGCAATACTAATTAAGCTTTCTACGGGATGGCTTGTTAAGAAGGGCGCGTCACCCTTAATGAACCTGTTGGAGTAGAATTCACAGCATCACAATCGAATCGGTAGGATAAGGAAAATGATACTGTTCATTCCCTCCTAGACTCAGGCAGTCAATCAAACCATCGTCCAGCTTCAGCTAGAATGATACCCTGATGCTCCCTCCCAACCCAGTATTAAGTATATATAATGTAAATAATATGTCATGATATGCAATATATGTAGTATGTAATAGAGCAATGAAATATACAAGAATATTCAATTTAAATATGTGATAGGTGGAATTCATCCTCCTGTCATTTTAATATGGTTATGAATAGAGTAATCTGATTCAATAACCAAAGTATGCAATAAAAGGATAATAAATTGCCGCTTGGTGCCTCTTTACAGCTCAATCAGTGTCCGATGAATGTAATTCTGGAATCTGAAGGTCATATTGCAATTAAACAAGACATAAAACATTTAATTATTCATAAAACCACAATAAATATCGATGTATTCATGACATATGCACGCATAAATTGCAATACGAAGATCATATATAAATTTAAAAAATCTAACAAAATAATATTCAATGATGTAAATCTATAGAAAAACACATAAATTAATACAATGCCATACATTATCTATATAACCTGGGATTACCTTCCTTATACCCTTGAAGCAGATAAAAATTCATAATAATTATTATTATTTTCCTAATGAATATAATAATGATATGCAATGATAATTAGATGCAGCTATATGATGAATGAATGCTAAAATGTAATGGTGATATTATCGATGAAATGAGTGGTTTAAATAAAATAATATGATGAAACAACTTAACAATGATAGGCATATGATAATTATATGCTGCTTGGTGCCTCATTGTAGATGAATACAACTCCGGAATGTGAAACCCTTTTTTACCAAACCATTTCGCAATTAAATGAACATAAACATCCATAAAACATTTAATTGTATACCAAACAATAGAAAATATGTATGTATTTATGACATATGGATATACATAATCAGCAGAATTGAAGAGAATTTACTAATTTTAATAATATCCAATGATGAAAATTGATAGAAAAGAACCTTTAGCTACAATGTAAGAAAAACTTCCATACTATCTGGAATCAACATCTTTGTTACATTGAAGAAGATAAAATTTAACAATTATTATTTATTTTCATTAATAATAATTTTAATCTGATTTTATTAATATACAATGATGAAAATAATACGATGTTGTACTGAATTACTAAACAACGTACATGTAATAATAAAATGCAGCTATTTGTCTCATCCGCAGCGCTGTTAGTTGCTTGAAATTCTGAAACAACGGCAGCCTAGCAAAATAGCAAAGAAAATTTAAGCAAACGACAAGGCAAAATACATTTCCAATGAGTTTGATTACCGCCTAAAAACGGAAACTTAATAAATCCAAAATAAAAAGAAATAAAAATAAAAATAAGAGGAAATTTGTACTTTCCTCCAACTCTTGTTTCCTACTGGCCCATAAATGATTCTTAATGTCTATCAAATAGAAAATGTAGGATCAATGTTAGGTTTCGTATTTTTTTTATGAAGAAGGAAAAAAAATTACATTAAAAACAATCTCACATACATAGCGTGGGTTAGGTGGGCTTAGACTTGCAACAATGCACAAATGTGAAGCTGAAAATAGCACAAAAAAACATTGTGCAGGCTCTGCTATAATACAAAATTACAAAAACAATTATATCCGTTATATAACGGACCTGATAAAATTAAGATTTTATCAATGATTGAATGTCGGATTCCTTACCATCACTTTTAACAGTTAGATCCTCACAATTAATTTCCAAAAACCCAGAATCGAAAGATCACTTATAGCTAACCTTACCTCGAATTTAATTTTATGAATTCTTAGTAATATTCCTTTCGGTGTATATAAGGCCCTTCAGCATTATTCTTTGTCTCAATAATTGTGTGCTGTAGTCGACCAAACCTAAACCAACACCACCATCCAACTGCTATCGGTATTCTTTCTCACTCCTACCCAAAATGACTCTCGTGTTATTCTTCACTTCCACCGATTTCTTCAGAAAACACTATTGCCCTTGCCAGTATAACACTTTTTCCGCTACCGGATATCACTAGTTCCGCTGTTTTCGCCGCTCACGCGTTCAAATTTTTCTTTTGCTTCTGATTTGCAAACAATATTTCTCTCATTTAAAAAAAACGTAAAAATTCTTATTTTTACCGACGATTTAAAGATTTTTTTAGAAATAAAAAACAAGGAAGATGTAAGACTATTCAAAAACGACGTGCTCTAATTTTATAATTGGTGCATAAAAAGTCTTTTGCAGCTTTACGTCCAAAAATGTAAATCAACATCATTTAGTAGCAAGCGGAATACACTAGACTGCACAATCTCTCTAGGAAATCAGGCAGTTGAAAAGCGCGGAAAAATTAAAGATTAAGGTGTTATTTAAGATAGGAAACTAACTTTTATTGACCACCATAACACAATAATCAGTAAAGCAAGTAGCATGCTAGGATTTATAAAACGATTTAGTTACAGCTTTCATGACCCATACACAATAAAAACATTATACGTTGCATATCCCGAGCAGAACACAAAAGCATATGAATACCTAATTTTGATCTTGATAACTGGCCTTGGTATTAAAGAACTCAGATTAAGAGGTAAAATACCTAAGCAAAATACCTAAGAATTGCAAGCAAAATGTCTCTAGAATAACTAAACTTGATATTCCGGATACCTGGGTAAGTATCTGGTCACCTTAGAGGTATTATTTTGGTATTGTCTTACCTCAATTCGGTATTCACATGACATTGTGGGAACAATTTGATGGTATTATCCTCAGGTATTTTACCTCTTAATCGGAGCTCATAAATACCAAGGCCAGTTATCAAGTTATTCGCTTCTGCTCGGGATGTGAGGTCAATACTTGAGTATTGTAGCGTAGTATGGTCGCCTTTTTCAGTCACGCACGTACAGCGAATAGAATCAGTTCAAAAGCAATTTATACTGTTTGCACTTCGAAAATTAGGTTGGACAAGATTTCCTTTACCATCTTATAAAGCTCGTTGTATGCTCATTGATAAGTAAACGTATCATGTGTAAATATGTGTATATAAAAAATTGTAAATAGTATTATTAAGTCTGAATTGAATTCCTAGCATCAAAGTCTGTAATGAGTTCAAACTCAAATTGAACATTTAACCGTCACTATAATTGTACACGACCACTGTAATGTAGAACCCACAAACCCATTTGCCATTCAAAGGTGAAAAGAATTAAAGATCAGTACAAATCAGAAATCTAAAACGACCGTCGCAAGTGTGTTATTCTTTATTCCAGAAAATATAGTGAGCAGCAGCAAATCCAAGTGTTCTTGAAGTGTCCGAAAACCAAATCGTTCTGTGGTGGCCAAACGTGACAGAAGTTATTCTGGTGAATATCGTGATTGACCGTGAGTGAATGCGTGATCGGAATTGTGATCCGTGATCAAACGGTTGATTAGAAGTGATAAGCAGGGTCCAGTGCTGAACCCATTCTCTCCCGTGATTTGGTGCACCGCTATTGCACATAGCGGGTAGTAATACCTCCGGAGGCCGGCAATTAGAGCTCCACGCTCGAACACTCATCAACATCAAAACATTAAACGAGCGTCGAGAATTCGCAAAGTTCTCAGTTGTAAACGATATCGATTCGCATCGCATTGATTCTGAAGAACTTTTATCAAAACTTAATTCTTACATTCCAAGTCGACAACGAAATCGAAATGTTTTTACTACAAGCCACCATCGTACAAATTATGCTAAATTTTGGCCTTTAAATCGGATGATGGCAACGTACAATATGCATTGCGAAAACGTTGACTTTACAACGACAAAATACAAATTGAAGCAATACTTTAATGATACTTTGATAAAAATCTGCTCATAAATGTACTAGAATATAAGCCAAATACTGTTAGAAATATATTTATATAGCTTTAATTGTGACAAAACATGTAAAAATAACTGTAACTAAAGGTCTACACATGATTGACGTCAAATAAATAAATAAATAAAATTCAATTCGAACACTCGGAGCGATCAACAGTCAACTTGTTGTTAAGTTTTGATTTAAGGGTTCACAAGATGCCAATCAGCAACTTCCCTTGGAGTACACATTTAAAAGTGCAGGTCAGACTCGATTATCCGGAAGTTTAAATGTCTGGAGTCAGTTTTAATGTAGGACTACGCTTCTATTTTCTGTACCAGGACTCATTTAAATTTTTTGAAAACTTGGAGCGTTACTCTAATGTGAAAGGTTGTTGAACGCTAATACGAGGACTGTATGATAAGTACCCGTGTATAGCGACTGATGTCATTACTGACGAAAAATGTGTATGGCATCATTTAACGCCATCGTTAAAACAAAAGTTGTCAAAATTTCAAACAGATTTAACGCAGTTTTGATAGGGTACGGGACGGGTTTTAAGCAGTTTAGTCAGCCCCTGAGACATTTGATGAAGCTGTATGTAATCTATAATTAGAACTGCCAATATTTAGACATTAATCCCTCTGCTTACGTCTGGTCTATCGGAACATACCTTCAGCAACGAGAATTAGGCTCAGAAAATTTCATAGACATAGAATAAAGTTCCCAATTGCAGGGACTTCTTAAACGCATGCGGATTTCTTTCAGATTAAAAAAAATGTTTTCTTCAGCTCCTCAATCTGTACATAAACTAACAATATTGTATAAGTGCGATTCTGTGCATATGTGTGAAGGCGAAATGAAATAGGTCAGTTCACGATTTGCTGCAAACGTCAATTTCCTCAACCCGCTCCTTCGTTTTACCCATCCGCTCTCGAAAACTATCAACCAAAACATGTCGATTGCTACGACCACAAACTCGTCTCCTAGCAGATTGTGAGACAGACGTACACGCACGACCATTGTTTGTCATTGATCTTTAGATTGGCAATGTGTATTTCTAATTTCATTTACTCTCACGCAAATGTTAATCTACGCGACTGTGACGACAAACGGGATGCTTCGTTCAAAAACAAACAAATGCAAGAGACAGCAGGCTTCACGTTACAATACCGGTGCGCTATTTCCATGGTTAACAAAGAAGAGAGGAAACATGGGCTCTCTCAAAAGCAACAGTGATGCCATAGCTGCAGCTCAACAGCGAAGCATTATTTATCGTTGGGTACTATTGGACAGCTCTAAAACATATTTTTTATTGCAAATGATAGTGCCAGATGATGGACAATATAATCATCAACATAGATCAACCTCCAATAACTGGAAGAAACATGAAATAAATAGCGATTTCAGATTATCTATATATGTAATAAATTTAACTCAATGTTCAACATCACATTCTGGCAACAAGCCTAGTTGTGAGAGAGAGCTGACGAAGACATGCTCTCCGGTACATGCGATTAAATGCAAAATACACAAAGGCAAATTTTGAGCAAACTTCTTCAGCGGGTAAGAAACTGATGGTTTCTAGATGATGTATTTTAAATCTTCAAAATGACAGTAATAAATTGGTAATCAATCATGATTCCTACATCGAATCATTGGCCCAATAGATGAAGCTTATGATCGTATCATTAAAAATGAAATAGTTTGAAAAATGTAGGAATTATAGACCTAATTCCTAACAACTGATAAAAATAGTGACCCCTGCATAAACCGTTCTCTATCCTAGTTGTTGAAAGTTGTTAAGTTCGCTTTTGTTTGTAATCATGGAGAGAGAAAATTCTGCACACCCACGTTGATTATCCAACGTGGTCCGCAATAAAAATCGGAAAAACGTTGAAAATCGCCAAATCAACCGTGTATGATGTGCTCAAACGTTTCAAGGAGCAAAAGAAGGTGGATCGAGTGCCTCAAGGTAAGCGTCGTAGTGGAACATATGACCGCAAGCTGAACCAGAAGGTGTTGAGAACCGTCAGAGCAAACCCTGAACCACCAGATAATGAAATCGCACAAAAATACGCTTCTGCTCGCAGTACCGTTCGAAGAATTCGTTTGGGAGCAGGATATCGTTCTTATAGAGCCAGCAAGCAACCAAACAGAACGTTGAGGCAAAGTTTCGTCACCAAAACTCGAGTTCGGAAATTGTACCAGCAGGTTTTGACGAAGTACCAAGGATGCCTGCTCATCGACGATGAAACCTACGTCAAAATGGATTTCAGACAGCTTCGTGACCAAAAATTCGACATGGCGACGGCACGAGGAGATGTTCCTGCAAAGTTTCAGTTTGCTTTTATCGACAAATTTGCCAAAAAAAAACTGATGATTTGGCAAGGGATATGCTGCTGCGGAGCAAAGACCAAAGTGTTCGTGACGAATAAAACGATGGACTCGAAGCTGTACAAGGAAGAGCCCCCAAAATTGCCCCTCCCTTCACTAGCGCCCATAGAGCCCGCGAGATTTTGCCCCATTGCGGCGGCCCCACACCGCCGGGTAGTCCCCCCGCCGCGGCCGCGCGTAGACGCAGCGTCACGACATACATCCCCCACCCGCCTGCCGGCCGCCGCCCGCGGGGTGGGCGATATTGGGCGCGGACCACATAGTGGGTCACCCCCGCGCCGGCGGGACCACTTGGTGCTGTGTCCCTGTGCCGTTGACCGGCCCTGCGGCGTGCAGCGGGTGGTGGGAGGAATAAGTGGGAATTGCGGTACTTACGTTGCGAACTGAGAGATATTGATTTGTATCGATTTGTGTCGGGAGCGGGTTTGCCCTTGTGTAATAGATTATCTTATGTGTACGCGTGCCGGGCCCAGATGCAGTTGTTTTCGGGTTTGGGACGGGATTATGCTTTATCATGTGTTTTTGGTGGCGGGCATCCCATATCAAGTAACCGGAGAAATATATCGACCCCCTTCGAGTCGTACTTAAATTGGCTGATATACATGTTCTAGGCTACACACTTAGAAAAAAACATGTAAATTTACGCTTGATATAGTGCACATAAAGTGAACGCGACACATCGTTTAATGTTATACGTTTGATTAACTTTACACTTATCCAGTTTTAAATCATGTAAATTTACAAAGCTTCGCAGAGTATTCTATGATCGCGGAAAAATACTCCTCCAGCATAAAACTATATGTTTGATTTATTATTTTCAGTTTTACCAGGAAAGGATCTGTCTCGGGTATTGAGTAGTCTGTTCTGGCATATTTTGGATATGGATATTTCGATAAAATAAAACTCTTAAATATGTATTTTAGTGATTTACCACTCACATTTTATTTCATTTTATTCTTTTTATTTCGATGATTTTCACAGAAACTTTATGTATAGTTTTTTCTCTATGCCTTCAATTTAATTCGAAATTGGATAGTTGCGAAATCACTCTGCTGACAACTCTTTGCTGATTGCCAACACGATAGGCGTTCGATTTCGATCCCGAAGTTGGAATCACTTTTAAAAAGTATACCTGTAACAGTTCCAAAAACTTTGAAACTTTTTTTATGTACTTAAAGTTATGTACAAAGTGTACAGCCATCAGATCTTCTAACGCGCATATTATGTCCAAAGTGCCTTCAGAGAGTCGTGTTTGGTCGGCGTATACGTAGTACATCTTCTTTTCTTGGCCCATGTCTGAAATAAAAAGCAGAGCTACCAATATATAATAATATGGTACATTTGCTATTAAACTAACTCACCAATAGATACCAACAAGGGTCCAGATGAATCTGTTGTTATATCATCAATCTGTGTTCCAATCTAGAAAATAGAAAATATATCTTGATTAGGCTCGATCGTTTAATCGTGTGAAAATTGTGTGTATGAGTTTATGCATTTTCTCATTATAATACGCTTGAATTAATTCTCGTTAATAGAACCATCACGAGCCCCTTCATGTCAATCGTGATGTCCAAGTTCAATTTACCTATATACTTGACTGATAATCCTGTGAGTTGATGTTACTACCAGCTAGAACAAATTAAGTAGATTTTAAGTTTATTGAATCCTTCTGGGGGTTCAATGTTTACAAAACAAAGATATTTATAGAATTGCGCGATCTTGAATCGGATTGCAAAAGTCGATGGTTGATTTTTATTTCTATAAATCTAGCCAAAATAGTCAAAAGGTCGAAAATAACATTTGTAAACAATGACATTTATAGTATTTTTTCTGGGATCTGCTTGCTCCCACAAACAAAATAGCACTAGAAACAGATAAAGGAAAGTATTACCTTCCTGTCGGTAGTGGATGTAGATGTAAGCAACCTAGCATTTCCAGTAAATTTACGTTTTAAGACATTGTTTACAATTGTTACTTTCGACCTTTTGACGATTTTGTCTAGAAATGGAATTTTCTACACACTACAACAAAACAACTTAATTTTGAGTTCATTTTAACCAAATCAACTAGATCTACCCGTACAGTGTCCGGCTCATATACCTTTTTTTTATCTCTAATGTAAATCCAATGTAAAATCTTGAAAACATTACGCTCCTTGAAAATTTAATGTCATACGATTAAATATGACTTCACTAAAAGTGTTTAAGTGAGCTGATGTTCTATTATAAAGTGTTAATTCTAAAATCATAAAAACATAGAACGTGTAAGAGCACTTGATAGTTTTATCGACTATTTTGCTAGAAAAATCTTGAATAATGTTACATAATGAGCCCACCAAAAACTAATTTTATGTGTAAAAATAAAAATCATAAAAAATTACGTACCTCTTTCTCGAAAATAATGTCATTCAAATTTTCTCCAACGATGTTGGCCAAAAATTTGAAAATATCCAAATCACGAGAGTCCTTGGAAAGATGTGAATATTTTTGACTGAAGGTCCCTGAGTACTTAAGAATTTTTGAGCATTTCATTGAATAATATTTCCGAAAATCGCTGATCTGTACACCCGTCGCTTTCATGAAATGGAAATTCATTAGGTTTCTTCGTCTCAATACAGGAAACTCTAGAAACAGTTGCTCCAAATCCTTTGTCTCGTTGAATCTAAATCGTACAAATCCTTGTGATGCCGCCAGAAAATCATCCGTGAGGAGATCAGGCTCGTCTCTGCGTAATTTCGAAAGTACTTCTTTAGCGCAATCTTTTGAGGAGTTTCGCCAATAACTTTGCAGGGTACCTGCTCTGACGTTTCGACCTTTGTGAGAAACCGGATGTTTTTCATTGCACAGTTCGTTGAATCTGTTTAAATAAGTGTTGCGGTTAATCATTTTCTGTTTAAGGACAACAAAGCTCATTCCATTTCCGAATCCGTCATCATCAGTAAATTCTAAACATGGATATTTTCGAAGCACTTGCTTAGAAACCACCTCCATGGTTTTTGCGTTGATTCGAGAATCGATAATTCGAAGCTGATCCACTATATTGTTTAACAGGCTGCTCACATCACTTCGGCTCATACGCAACGACCGTGGTATTGGAATTTCAGGGTTCTGGTCCCTGTAATTTTGTAAAGCATGCAATCTAGCTAGCACATTATCGCTCACTTTTTTCCAATTTATTTCGAAACAGCGAAACTTCATCTCGCATGATGCGTGCTTTTTAACATTTTTCTGAATATCAACTTTATCTTTTTGTGGACGTTTATCAGTTGAATTTGGTGATTGATTTTCATTACATTCGTGGTCATAGTAATCTGATACTTCCGGTGCATTTGAAATATCATCGTCATCTTGTGTCAATACATTTTGTTCCATTGATACTTCTGTTTGATCGTCTACATCACTAGCCAATAATTGCATAGCAATATTATCAGTTGAAGAATTGTGTTGGTCGTCGACAGCTACCAAAAAGTTTTGATCGGGTTTAAAATGTTGCAATATAGCCGTTGACATAACATTTGTTATTTGTGGAACATGCTCAACTCCAGATCTAACAGTCCGATCCATGACAGTTGGCTGGGGGCCTATAATCAATAGAAACAAATGAAAATATACTCAAAATTGGTCATTTACTTTAGAGACTTATATCAAACTAAATAAAGGATGATGCGAGCAGTAATCCCCACATATTTACTCAATGCTCAAAAATAACTGAAACTCTATTGTGGAACTTTTAATCCCTTTTCATTACTATTTATCAACTATATATAATTATTTCTGTTCATAATTTGTTTTGTTACATTATTAAAATTGAAATATCATTTATAGCATAACACGAGGGACACGCAATAAGCTTTAATTTTTACGCAGCCAAAAAACTGCAACATAATTACAGTTCATAATGCTTTAATTGCCCTGCAGTTATTTGAAATTTCACTAAGAGCTGTAGAGTAGTAATCATAGTACTTTTGTATTATTTTCATCACCTAGCATTACATGTTAAGTAATTTTAAGTTACTTATCAGTGGAGCAACTATTATCAGTATATTTTTTAAATTCAAAGTTTATAATTTACCTTTTTTTACCTACATTCAATACTATTGTGTGTACTTCGGATTAACATTAATTTATTTTTACATTAACTATTCTCATACAGTTGTTTTGAGGTAATCATCTTTTAAATAATTACTCATTACACTCAAATTGTAACTAAGGATCCAATAAGTCAAAAATATCAGCAAATCCTTCAACAGACAATTAACGAAAAAAAGTCAACGGAGAGAATCGCTCAATGTTAGTTTGGACCTACACGGTAAGCTTCCTTTACCCATTAATGGGTACGATTTATTATTATTGTTATTCCTCCTGTGGATTTTTTACACATTTTACTGAAAAACTGCGTTCACCCATTTAAATGGGTAGACGCAGTTTTACGGTAAAATGGGTAAAAATGTCCACAGGAGGAATAACAATAATAATAAATCGTACCCATTAATGGGTAAAGGAAGCTTACCGTGTAAAGCATTGTTCAGCAAGAAATATCCAATTCGAAATGACTGCGCCACGATGCTGCCAACAGGAAACAACGAGAGAAGAAACGAGATAAAAATAGTTTGTTTACAATAGTTTGTACGCTATATATGACAGATTCAAATGCGGTTTCACATTAGAGTGAGTGTATTTTTGATTTCGTCGTCAATAACACTAACCGTTTTCGTTTTTGAGCCTAGGTTGGAACTATTTCCAACTAGCAATACCTGAATTTGCAGTCAGTATAAACCTCAATCCAAATTGTGTTACATTTAAAACATACACACTGATGTTCAACACACAACATGCTGACCCAATCCTGATACCCGATTCAAGTCGAAAATGAATCATAAAGAAAATCGGTTTGAGTTGAGACGCCCACCTACGCCACGGTGTGGTATCTGCAAACATGGCAAAACATCTTGTCGTTGTTTATCTCACGCCAGAAGACTTCAAGTTGATGTATTGACATGTTGTGTGTCACATCTCCATCACATCAGTGGGCTCCTCGACACTTAAAATTGATTGGAAAAAGTCGATGTATTATAATCAAAGAATGAATCTTTCGCAACCGAATCGAGAACGCCCATTACTTCCTTCAATGTAACTCTCGCGTAATGTTTCAAATGGGCATATCTTCTCTGATGAATTATCTTCAACGGCTTTCTCTTTGGTTAACGACTGAACAAATGGAGCTCTACATGCAGCCTTAGTCACAAGAACATTCGGTTAACCTGTACATTGAACAATAAATGTACATGTATGAAAGGATTTATAGTCGTGTTATTCATAGAAAAGGAAGTTGACAAAGAGAATCGACGATCGAAGATAAGCTCTTTTAAAATGTTTTACAAAAATCTTAAAGACTTAGTTTAGGAATTGCTAAATTCCTTCTACAATTTAATAAAGGATATATTTTTGTCTTCCCACGCAAACTGACGTCAAAATTAGTAAAGAAAAGCTGCAATATGAATAAAGTACGTTATGGGAATGCAGCAATTTTTATATATATTTTTGGTTTACGTTTAATTGAGCCTGTGTTTACGATTGCAGATATGATGAATTTTAATTTTCTCTTGGATTATTCAAGAAACAAAATATCTGGCCAAGGTAGGCTACATAAAATGCATAATTATAAACACTTTATATAATTAAAGGCATCATAACATCTAGGTCGATGGAGGTAACTGCTAACTACTGTCATAGCAACGATCGGTGTGGTGATGGGTGACTATGTTTAAATTAGAGCGCTCTGCGTAATTTGAATAGCAGCTGAAATGACAACAACCTGTACGGTTACTCTAATTTGGACATCCTCATCGAGATCCTTATCTAGTAGAGAATGCGCTTGCTATCAGCTGTTCAATTGTATTTGGAATAGCTATTTTTCTCACTGAATGATGTTTTTTCTTCATTCATTAATAGAATTAAAGTGGACATGTTTGAAACAATAAACATTGAACTATTTATACTGTGTCATATATTTCTTGAATCAAAGTAGGTAAGATTTCCCTAGATAGCAAACGTCAAAATTTAGGTATACGTTCACTTAATTTTTGAAAGTTTTATAACAGCGTGTATAGTCTTGGTTGGTCTATCAGTTTGATCGAATATTATAAAACCAATTCAATGTCGCGCAATGCTGTCAGTCAAATTTAAATCTTCTGTAGATATCAGCGATTAATATAAGTACTAAACATAAATATATTTTTTACACATACCATGTGAATAAATTAGCAGCAGCATGTTTAAGCGGTTTGAATATGTATGATAGTGATATAATACGTTCTGTAAAAAATAAATTACCTTCTTGATTTTCCAGTGTATGGCTTTCAGTAGTGTAAAAACCATCCGGCATCCACGTCTCTCCTGTCTCCAACAACATAAGCAGTTCCCTATTGAAGGCACTCAATGCCAAATCATTTGATATTTCGCATCCATCGTTTTCCAGTACAACATGAGAAAAAGGTCGATTGAAAGTTTGTGAGCCTGTTAAAAACAAAAAAGAATATTAAGTTTCTCGAGTTGGATTTTGTAGTGAATATAAATACCATGTTCCAGCAAGCTCTCAATGCTTGTGGCTGCAATTATGATGTGTCTTTTTCGGCGTGATGAGTCGCATACTTTGTATGCAACTAATTGGTCCATAGTGTTTAGTTATTTTCCTGTATAGGAATCAGTGGTACAGAATGTTTGATGAACAGATATTTTCTATGATTTTCTTCGAATGAGTCAATCGGAGTCCGATCTATGAAATCTTCAATTGGTTTACAGATAAACTTTGGTAAGTCTTGTTCGTTGATAATTATCTCTAATACACCTCGCTCGTGAATGTTCTGTACTGCGTATTCTTTCCCAAAAACGTCGATGCTTTTTGAAGAACTGTTGTAGATAACTAGCTTGATATTCAGTACAAAAAAGCACTCTCCATAATCGTCATGGTTCAAGAACATGAAATTTCCTGCACTATACGAGTATCCTAAGTATGTACACTTTTCGGCGTACACATATCGGCTATCATCCAATTTAAATTCACGAAGGATATCCTTCCAGGAGTAAGGAAGTTCCGCAAAGTTTTCTATGTAAGTTTCTAAAATAAAGTCGTTTTTGAAACGATTCGTCTGTAAGTTCAAGAGGCCTTGGTAATACTGATGTTGCTCGCTGCAAAATTTAACAACATTTTTAAAGTTTAGCGTAGTACGCAAACATCGCTTAAAAAAACAATGTTTTCTTTCGCAAAACAAAGTGCAGTAGATCATTAAAGGACCCATGTATACCATGTATCGAGGGTAGTGTAGTGTAAAATGGTGTTTGGGTCTAAGTGGCAATGTAAAATGAGTTTTTCTCAATTCCACATATTCTTGCAAATCTGCGGCTAGTATGTTTATTTGCACATTCGAAATTACTGGAGCTGTTACAGCATCTGTTATTTTCTTTATCAGAAGCAACATTGCAATTTCTGGTTTATTAAAATCGATAGGTTTTGGAAGGAAAATTAAAGGAAGTATTTGTACAAGATGCCACATGTCGCATGCTTTTGCTTTGAAATTACTGGCCTTTCGAGAGAAGTTGAATTCGATCCTTGTTGTAATTTTGAGCTGCTTAAATAAAGTATTTGAACGACCCTCTAAATAACTCGCAGAAACAGTTCCCTCAGAAACTATTTTCTTGAAGATAAGATACAAGTCATAATTTATCCAACCTTCGAATAGATCATGTGCTATACAAGGCACAGCACCCAAATCAAACATTTCAAAGTATTGCAGTTCATTTAAAATGCAATCTGATTTAACTCCTCTATACGGAATTTTAGCAGAGTTATTTCTAATAGCCTGCAGGTCCATTCTGTTCGTTTCAGGAGTTCTCAATTCAGCAAATTTGAATGGGTCATCCTGAAACGTTGCGTTATCCGTATAACATGTTCTACAGAAAAAAGAGTTTCTAGAAAAATTCTCAGTCAATCCAGCAAGCTGATGAGCACCCAAGTTATCATTCATCGTGCTGAAAACCGACCCGTATATTGTTTCTTCATTTCCACCACCCTGAACTACGATACCTTCTTCTTCTAGCCTTTTTATATCTTCAACGAATCTCCGGAGCACAGTATTAACACCAAAATACGAAAAATCTTTATTCTTGCAAAGTAAGACAAGATAAACGTTATCCGTTAGACCACGCAAGTGTGGATCTAGGTTACCTATTATTAAATAAACACACAGTAACTTATAGCGTGAAGTCGCATTCCCAAGAGCATTAACCACAACTTCAGCAGCATCTTGGTAAACCATAAGATTAATAGTTTTTTTGTTGAAAAAGTTACTACTCTTAAATTTCAAACCATCTGTGTAATCGTACATATAACCAGGCACATCATGTTTGTTCCCGAACATAGCATTGTAAACATTCTTATCGTCTAAAAGTCCCTTGAGAGTGTTCAGGATGGGAACATAATAATAGAAACAGTCAGTGTGATCCTTATTTTTCTGTAATGAAACTTCTACTGGAGACACATATGAAAAATTTTCACTGTAGAACTTTTTTCGTGTATATGCTGTTCGGAAACATCCGTTAGATCCAAACATTCTATTCAATAGTAAACATTCACCGAGTTTTTCAGTCAGAACAGTTTTGGATGCAGAGTTAGTAATATTTAGCTGCTTTATCAGCGCATCACATTTCTTTCTTAAAAGTTTTTCCTGAACACGGGCAACTTCTTCAAAAGCGTCTACAATTTCCTGAATTGAGCTGTTAGTCACATGATGCTTGGAAAGTAATTTTAAAAACAGCGTTCCCATAATTTTCTCCAGCACACTAATAGGATGCACATCTTCATTTTCTTCTTGGAAACTTATTCTTTCATGTTTTTCGTCCATAATGTTAGTTAGCGTTCCGCAAATACCACCGGAATTGGCCATATCTTGTCCTGAACCGGAAGCATCGAGGTGTTTAGCTGTTGATGCAAAACTTAAAGATTTCTGGAAGCCATTCCTGTGCATGTACATTTTATGTATTCGTAAACTGTTGCTAGTAGCAAACGGCTTTCGCGTTGGGCATTTCAGTGGACAGTAAACAGGTTGACCAGCAGAAATATGCTGCGAAGCATGTTTCATAATTTTTGAAAAATCATTATCCATGAAATCGCATGAGCTAATGGAACACTTTATCGGTGGCTTATCGTTTTTGTCTTTGATATTTGCGTGCCGATACCGAAGATGATGCCGAAATGACACTAATGATCCGAAATTTTTGTTACACTCGTCAACCGGGCAGTTAAACACTTTGAAGCCCCGGTGCACTTTCATATGGATACTATATAATTTAACATCGGTATACACTGTACTACAAATATTGCACTTAATAATTTTCTCCATTTTTCACCAACCTTAGCGACACTATCGACGAAGTTAACCGGAACGCGGTTTGAAAATGGCTGCTGTCTTTCAGTCTGACGCGACACGTCTAGATTGTTTGTGCTAATGTCGTGTAAAATTTCTAGGCGATTTCGAAGAAAATTACATGCGCGGCGTAATGTTCATATATAAAGATTCGTTTTTTGCCACATTTCGTCTATTTCTTAAATACCTTTAGCAATAATTTTATGTGCGCAACTAATAGCATAAAATTACAATCGGAAATAAAATACGCTAAAAAAATCTCTGCTAGTTTTTCAATTATGCGCTCGTTAAAACTCATTATTTTTTGCTGTGAATTCTCCCGCCGCCGGTCCTCCACCACCCCCCCAACCAAAACAACCATTCCGGCACGTCCACCAATTCTACCAAACCTCCCAGCATTCTCTGATGAAGAGGGGGAGTGTCTCGGGTTCTCAAAAAAACAGAAACCCGCCAACACATTTCCTTCCCCATTCCCTGCTTGACCTCCATTCGGGCGAGGCCGGCGCCGGTATTGCCTTAGTTTGGGATCACCAGTTTTTACACATTGAGGATGTATGCTAGTCCCAAGCGTCATCTTTTGGTTCTCTGTATAATAACAGCTGATCTGGCATTAACGGAGTAGCAACCTCGGGCGGTCAATCATGCTCATGCTCTGTCAACTAAGCCCGTATGAACAATTGATGTTAATAGCAATACATAAATTTATGTATTGTGTGGAAGAACAATTATAATGTTCTATAATGTTTGTTTGTATTCTCCTCCGTACGTGGAGTAACATCAATTATAATGTTGATTATACGCTGTACCCAGTGAAGTTGAAAACAAAAATCAATCCCGATCGATCACTTCAATGTTCCCGCTTGGAAAGAGTAGAGCACTACTTGGACTTAAGCGACCATTTTCGGTATATCGTAGATAAACAACAAATATTTCAATGATTTCGATATGAAATTTCCATACTTTCTGCCCGAATACAAAAGAAAAGCACTCAAAACGAAGCTATGTTAATGTGTTGCTCTTAATAACCCGTTCACAGTATAATATAGCCACACTTGATATAGCCAGTCTTTATATCAACATTCATACATCTAGTTTTCACTGGAAATAATGTGTACAAAATATGACATCAAGATACTCAATATAACGTAATATAGATTGTAGCCTGGATGGTGTATAAGAAGCAATGTTATATTTTTACAATATCTCAGCAGTCCGCAATTTATTTTGAAATCCAACGATTTCAACGGCAGGCGAGTATTTTTTAAATTTATTTGTGACAATCATATTCCATTTCCTGTTGAAATAAGTCGAGAAAATAAAGGTGATGTGCGTTATGCATTTAGTATGCCGAAATATAGATCTTCACATACAGTTCTCAAGCGGTTCCGTTATCGTCAGATGCCTGGAATGTTCAAAGCAAACGTCGTGCTGGAACTCTGAATCAGTAGCTGGACCGGAATGAGTTGAGCTCGGTTATGGGAAATCAAGGTCTCTCGGATCGCGATGTTGCTTAAAATACAATGGGGCTTATTACGGTTGTCGCCTCCACTATCACTTTCAATTCACTTACACATCACCTCACATTTTTTAGGCTATTACTGGTATCACCGTGATCAAAAATGAACTCCGTGAGGTGGAAGTGATAGTGAAGTGAAAATCGTAGTAGCCCTCGAAAATCTACGGTTTGCGTCACTTTTTTCGGTGGCGTGATGGTGCCGTGGCAACCATAAGGGAACGTCCATTAATTACGTCACGCAAAAATTGACTTTTTGTACCCCCCCCCCCCCCATGTCACGTTTTTTGTATGGACCTTCAAATTTTTTTGTATGGAACGTCACGTTTTCTCGAACCCCCCTCCCCCCCTACTGCGTGACATAATTAATGGACCTTCCCTAATAACACCGAGTTCATTCGAATCGTCACCTCGGATGAACTATTTCATATTTTTTCACTTGGGTGACATTCGTAATAAGGTTTTTTGTTTTCAGCGTGAAGTGAAAACCGTAATAAGCCCCAATGTCATCCGTAATACCGTCCGTAGGATCCGTCTGCGAGCAGGTTACCGTTCTTTCCATATTTCCAAGCAACCGAACAAGACGGTTACGCAGAATTTATTGAACAGATCACGTAACCGGAAGTTGTACGACCGGGTTGTGACTAAGTACAGCAGTTGATTTTTCATGGCCAACGAAACCTATGTCATTAGAGATTCAGGTAGGTTCCCAGACCATAATTTTATTTGACTACAGTGTGGAGAGATCTTTTCAAACAATTCTAATTTTTTTTAGCATAGCATAGCAAGGCATAGCAATTTCCGACCATACATAATTCTGGGTTGGCTGTTGTAGAGACGATGGAAGCGCCAGAGGAGCTGCCTTGGGTGTGACAGGCTCTTCTTCCATCGATCTCTTTGCACAACACCTGGCCAGGTCCTTATGATCAGCAAGGGATAGTGGAGGGAAGTGTTGATTAGATGTCTACTTAAGAAGATGCTGAGAACTCATGCAACCTTCATAGACATCTGGAGTTGGAAGTTGGATGGGATTGTGCGGGAGGCTTTTTTTTGGCGAGAAAGCATATGTATACAGATATGTATATAGGTCGTTGGGAGTGACGAAGCTAAGAAGGTTAATGCACTCCTTTGTTTCCGTTCTACTGGGCTGGAACACAGGCGTTTCCTACTTGCATCCAGAGCTTGCCTGTCGGTTGGGACATGAGTACTAACTCTTGCCTTAGCCTTTTATGGCTTATGGTTATAGCGCCATTACTCGCTTTCTGAAAAGAGAAAAAGGGCGCTGACATACACCCTCCCCCCCACACATGCACACACACATTCCGCGTTTGCGGGGTTGTATGCCAGACGCTGCTTAGATTTATGTTCTAAGGCGGTGGGGGTGGACTAAGTTTGCATTTTACTACAATGTTATTTCAAGTTCGCTCCTCAAAAAATTCTAATTTGTTGTTGTTGATAAATTTACCTAGAAACTAATGATCTCGCAATAAATTGGCAGCTGTGCACTCGAAACCGAACTTTTCATCACCTTCAGAAAGATGTACTCGAAGCTACGTAAGGTCCACAAAAGTGCTACTGTAAAGTGCCGAATAATTAATCCTGGATATTTCATTTGTTTCTATAGAAGATTGACAATATATTACACGACAAGGCATACTTGATTTACTTCCGCTTCTATTATTATAAAATCCGCCCAAAACACGCATTTCAAATTATTTCTGATTCAACATTTTTTATTGAAATTTTGCTTAATACATATGCAATAAAATCAAAATAACAACCACTGCTACCTTCTAACCATTTTTTGATTCTTCATATCAAAGGCACTGATGATAATATTGATAACGACCGATACTACTGAGACGCATATCAGTATATTGTTGATTATGTCTGCCTTTCGCTGTTCTTCATATTTATTGATATTAAAAACCAAACCTAATACGACGATAATTATGGCTTGTAGAACCTAAAGTAATGTAAAGCCAATTTATTACAATGATAATTAAAGCCAAAATAGATCTAGCAAATTTTATACTTACCTGCAGTGAAATTGAAGTGATAACTAAAACAAGCAGAAAGTTGTAAAATGGATGAACTGATCCTACGGTTAGAAGGTACTTAAGTTGCGCGGCGTTCGCTGTTAACAACGCCAGATCTAGCATACCCTGAATGAAAGTTTTCCGCGTTGCATAGTCATTGATATCCAGTTTCTTTGATTTATCATGCTGTGGAAAAACAACATGATGAGATGTCGCTGTATTCTTAAGTCGAATCTACTTGTCCTTTACCTCAGAATTGGAATGATTCGATGGGAGCGTGGCCATCGCGATGGATGATGCCTAATTGATACCTTAAAGTATAATTGATAACTGAAAACGTTGCAGTCCACTTAACTTTTGGTAGACGTGAGAAAAGATAGCAGCATTTTGCTGTCACCTATGCCAAGATATAACATACTCACACTATCATTTTTACATCAGGTATCAATTAATTGTAGTGCGAGCGTTCAAGTCTTATAACGGTCAAGTTCGGTACTTGAAGCTTATCAAACGAATGTAGCAAATGATGGTGGTAAATGATACTTAAAAAAATAAAACTAGCCTTCTTAAATATAATCAATGATAGAAACAAGGTTATATTTTTGGCATTTTCGGTATTTAACAATCATAGAATAATCCTAAGCATGAGCTTTACCTGACAAATTCACATATAAGATTATTCGCTTAAAAAGGACAATGAATTAGGTTTGAGAATGATTTAGCAAACAGTTTTAAGGAAGTGCACACGAATGTTGGATCGGTTTTTCTTCTTTTTCTAGGTCTGTTAGTCATCTCGTAATAGCAAACGTCGGACCTAGAGCCCCTCCAATTAAATTTAGGAAAATAAATATAAGACGATGTTTATGAAGAAGGGTTTTGAATTTCTTAGCATAGTTTTATGTAAAAAAGTTAGCTTCAATGGCACAAGCTTAAAAAATAATGGATTGTTGACAAAAACAAACACTACCAGCATTTTATTTATATACTATTTTACATCATTTTGTAGCTATTGAATTAAACTGATTAAAATGGCACACACATATTTACTCACCAAAATTTAACCGAGTATCGGTTTTTCTTGAAATTTTCAGGGAATGAAAAACTAATTATGAACAATAATAACAGAATTTGTTTTATTCAATTTCATCTCTCATCCCGAATGGCCGCACCTTCTTTTTCATTCCACCCATCAACATTTTTGCAACCGATTTTCCCAGAATTTTTGTTGTGTTTACCCATATTTTCTTTAACTCCTGCTCTGTTCTAATATTTTTGGGATGTTTGCGAAGTTCCGTCTTCATAATTGCCCAGAATTTTTCAATTGGACGGAGTTCCGGTGAATTTGGTGGGTTCAAATCTTTTGGTACAAAATTAACCCTGTTGGATCGGTATCACTCCAACACGTTTTGAGCGTAGTAGCAGGATGCTAGATTAGGAAAAAACAGAGTTTATCCTTTGTGCTTCCTTATGCATGGCAAGATACGCTTCTTTTTTATTGTTTGTTACAGTCAACCGGTAAAATGTTTGCCCCAATGACCGGCATTTTAAAACTAAAATCACAAAACTACAAAATTAAGAAGGAGATGTTTCGCTCATCGCCATGAGGCACCAAGAGTAGACAGTCATGTTTGCTAGAATGAAAGATATGAAGAGAAAGTTTTGAAAGTTCCGTTAGTGTACGGTAGGTTGGAAATGGAATAGAAGTATTGAAAATTGAGCGAAAGGGCATGGGTAAAGTAGTACTCGAACCAAGGACGTTATCATTGCCAAACATCCCACTGCGGGGTAGGTTGAGGCACAGATACATCTGCCACCTCAACTGGCAATAATAACTCGTTGGGTCACGCTCATGTACCACTGATCGCTTGTGATAGTTTCTAGCGGTAGTTTGTACACACTCTGTTTTTTGATTCAATTTCCAACCTACCGTACACTAACGGAACTTTCAACTCTTTCTCTTCATATCTTTCATTCTAGCAAACATGACTGTCTACTCTTGGTGCATCATGGCGATGAGCGAAACATCTCCTTCTACATCATAATCGTTACTCCACGTTCGGAGAATACAAATATAACAATTAGAGTATGTACACAAATAAAAAAAAAAAAAAAAAAAAAAATAAAAAAAAAAATATTTTTTTCCCCATATAAATAAAAAAAAAAAAAAAAAAAAAAAAAAAAAAAAAAAAAACACACACCCCCCGCTCGCCCACACAGACCACAGTTGGTTCTCCCCCCGGGAAGGCCCACGAAAAAATGGGCGGGGAAAAAACGGGGGCGTATGTTGACGCCCAACATGCTGAGCGGCCCAAAAAAAAAAATTTCCCCCCCCAGGAACCCCCCAAAAAAAAAGCTTTTTCCCCCGTCACCCCCCCCACCAAGTGGTTGAAGGTTGATGAGCCGGCACCGCCTGCTATAGCTGGGTAGATTGAACGGGTCTCCCCCCCCGAGATGACGTAGAGCAAATCGAATGAATTTCCGCTGGATGGCCTCAACACGCTGGATTTCATTCTGGTAATAGGGAGACCAGACAACCGAACAATATTCCAGAATAGGGCGAACGATTGCGCAGTAAAGCGATTTCAAGCAGTAAACATCCTTACATTTTTAGGCAAAACGGAACAGGAAGCCAAACTGCGATGATGCCTTAGACACGATGTATGCTACGTGAATACCACACAGATACGCTTCTTAAGGCACTCTTTCGTGTAAATCGAATCGTTGATTGTTCCGGAAGTGATGAAGGGAGCGCTTATTTCACCACATCAGCAAATCCAGATCAGGAACTTCTTTGCAAATTTCGATAATTTCTTCTTTCGAACATCCTCCGGAACATCGAACTTAGACTTGGCAACGAAATATTCTTACCCAGTAAGTTAACGGAAGTCGGCCTTGAGGTAAGTTTCGTCATCCATCGCGATGCAACACGATTTGGTGAGCAACTTCGTGTAAAGTCTCCGGGCGTGGGTTTTCGCAGTGATGTTTAGCTTTTCATTCCGGTCGCGGCTGTTTTCACCTTGTAAACATGTAACCCAGCACGCTCCATGGTTTTCTGCACAACACCGACTGACATCTTGGACTTTCTAGCGACATCTCGAATTGACATGTTTGGACGGTTCTTGAACTGTTGCGCCACTTTTCTGGCCATTGAACAACTCTTATGATCACTCCCTTACTTCCTTCGGGCACTCAGACGCTCCTTGAAGATTCTTATCACACGAGACACAGTAATAATTGCAATTCCAAGCTTTTAGCGATGTAAGTGCACACATTTTTTCCACGGACAATTTCTTGTTCTGACGGCATGACTGAAACAACTGAATGACTTGACAAATGTGAACCATCTACTATGAATAAGAATTGCTCAAATTTTCAGGTTGTTTACCCATACGTTTCAAAAGTTACAGACAATTTTCGGAGTGCCGTGATGGTACTCTGGAGTATCTTACCATATTTCTTCAATTTCGGCTTGATGGTACTGTAACTGCAGTTGGTCATGAAGTTATTGGGACCTGAAATCAATACTCTTTTATGGAAGATTTTTCCTAATTTGAATCATTTGAATTTCCTTCAAATTTTAAAACCTTATTTGAATCATTTGAATTTCCTTAAAATTTTAGAACCATCAATACGTCAAAACATCTTGTTGAGCTTATCTCCTTGCAGATTTTTCCGTCTTAAAAAAAAGCAGAGTTCGAGTCAAAACAATAAGAGAAAAATAATTGAATTATTGTACCCATCCGGACCAATATTGACCCATAGGGAAAATCGACCTAATGGAATTCGTCCTATTGGCATTTGTCCTTATGACCCTTTTCATTATAATTACCTCGTCAGGCCTAATCACGGGTTTCAACTCGTTTACACAAAACTTGTTTTTAATTTACACGGTTCAAGTCTGAAATTTGCCAGCCTCGTAGTCTGCGGAGGTCCCTTGCTCGCTTTCCAATTGATCGATCCTCCTTGCCCACTGTGCACCTCCTCTGCGTGTACTAATCGATTTGTACTCGAGAACCATTTTCATCAGGCTGTCGTTCTACATCCTTACTGCGTGCACAGCCCATCATAGTTGACCGATTGGAGGGTCTCCCAGCAAATCTTGAAATTCTGATTCAGTATTAGATTATTTTAAAAGCTCTGAAGATTTTAATATTGTCAACCAACGTGTCACAAAACTTCAATTACTTAGGTTCCAATGTCAAAAGGACCTTAGCTAAATACTTCTCCGAAACAATCAGCTTTCAGTTCATTCAGTTCACTTTCCAAAGAGGTTTGTTCCAGTTCTCTTGGAGATCTTTTCCGTCTTTTTGGACTTTTCCGGGTTGTTTCTGAAGTCTCTTTTAAAAAACAGACAAAGAAAATAGCATCATTGTTTGCTTTCACAATAAGTTGTTTGTTTAGGTGATAATGCCTTTATTTTATTAAAATCTCACTAATTGGAAAACAAGGTTTATTATCAATATTTCAGTATGTTCCTAGAACCAACGTTTACGCGAAGCCACTTTAACTGGAAACGTCAGAATATTCCTACTGCTGTTTCGTAGTTAACTGGCACCTATGACACAGGCTCTTGATTTTAATGATGTTTAGCCCAAAATCTGCAGCAATTTTCACCATTTTTTGTATGCCTATAGACGTCAGCCGCTATCCGACTAGAAAAAAACTATAAGGTAAAGCCCAATGGGGTTGTGCGCAAAGGTGACGTAGAACTACGCAGCAATGTGCAATCTAGATCGCACAGCAAACACAACCAAACAACACTGCCACGGGTGACTTTTCCCCGCCAACTCGTAGGCTTCAGCAGCCATGTTTCTCGCAGCGAGGTTGACTGGAGCATCCGCAACAACAACCAACTGCACCAACGCCAATCCGGACAACGACCTTCAGGGTGCTTGCTCCGCCAACTGCGTTCCTACAGCCACTGCACAGCTCCACGACTGTCGTAAGCTTGAATCAAAATGTTCTGCAAAGAACATTTATAGACTGTTCCAGAAAGTATAAGCACACTTTCAAAATAACAAAAAAGTTTTTAGTTTTAATCATTTTATTTGGCAAATCATATTTGTATTTGTGTTTTATATAATACTAGCTGAACCCGGTGCGTGCGCTGCAACGCTTGCAACTAAATGAAGGAAAATTTAATATAACTGGCACGTTTATGGTTTTTTTCGAAATGATTTTTTTTTTCTTGAATAAGCAGGGGTTCAAACTTCTATCAAAACATGCTTCTTACCCGAGAAATACACGTTTTGTGTTTAAGTAACCTGGATAATTCTCATTTTTGGTAGAAATTTGTGTTTCATTTGTATGGGAGCCCTCCCTTCCAGAGGGGGATGGTTTCTCAAACCACCATACAATTATTGCCTTCAAAACCCCCCACATGCCAAATTTGGTTCCATTTGCTTGATTAGTTCTCGAACCATCACCCTGGGCTCATCGATTATAATAAAAATTTGAGTTTCATTTGTTTGAAGCCCCCCTCCCCCCGTCAGAAAGGGGAGGGGTCTTGAACTACCATAGAAACATTCTTGCCTTCAAAACCCCCCACATGCCAAATTTGATTCGATTTGCTTGATTAGTTCTCGGGTTATGAAGAAATTTGTGTCTCATTTGTATCAGAGCGCCACTTCCTGAGAGAGAAGGGGTCTCAAACAATCATAAGAACCTTCCCCAGCCCCAAAAACCCCTTCATATAAATTTTCACGTTGGTTGGTTCAGAACTTTCCGAGTCTATAAGGGTCTGACAGACACACAGACAGAAATTCATTTTTATGTATATAGAAATCTAGCCTCCAAAAACCCCCATATGCTAAAAGTGGTTTCATTTACTTGATTAGTTCTCGAGTTATGCAGAAATTTGCTTTTTATTTGTATGGGAGCCACCCCCCCCTTCAAAATGGGGAGGGGTATTGAACTGCCATAGAAACATTTCTTGCCTCCAAAAATCTCAACATGCCAAATACCAAATTTGGTTTCATTTGCTTCATTGGCTCTCAAATTATGCTAAAAATTATGTTTCATTTTTATGGGAGTCTCCCCTTCCAGAAGGCGGAGGGTTTTTCTATCCACATTAGAAACATTTCTCTCTCTCAAAAATCTCCACATGTCAAGTTTGGTTCCATTTGCTTTAATTTTTATCGAGTTATGCAGAAATTCGTGTTTCATTTGTATGAGAGACCCCTCTTTCAGTGAGCGGAGGAGTCTCAAACCACAATAGAATCATTTTTTGCCTTCGAAAACCTCCACATGCCAAATTGGGTTCCATTAACTTGATAAGTTCTCGAGTTATTCAGAAATGTGTGTTTCATTTGTATATGAGCCCTCCTTTCAGAGAAGGGAGGGGCTCGAGTCAACTTAGAAACATTTCTTGCCTTCAAAAACCTCCACCTGCCAATTGTGGTTCCATTTACTTGATTAGTTCTAGATTTATGCAGAAATTTGTGTTGGATTTGTTTGGAAACTCCCCTCCCCCCCCCTTCCATAGGGCGGAGGAGTCTCAAACTTCCATAGAAACATTTATCTCCTCCAAAAACCTCCAAATGCCAAATTTGGTTCGATATGCTTGATTAGTTCTCGAGTTATGCACAAATTTGTGTTTCATTAGTATGAGTGCCCCCCTCTTACAGAAGGCGGAGGGGTCTTGAGTTACCATAGAAACATTTCTTGCCTTCAAAAACCTATACCTGTCAAATTTGGTTCCATTTACTTGATTAGCTCTCGAGTTATGCAGAAACTTGTATTTAATTTGTATCGGAGCCTCCCTTTCTAGAGAGGGGAGGGGTCTCAAACTACCATAGAAACATTTTTCGCCACCAGAAAACCCCACATGCCAAATTTGGTTCCATTTGTTTGATTAGTTCTTGAGATATGCCGAAACTTCTGTTTCATTTGTATAGGAGCCTCCCTTTCTAGAGAGGGGAGGGGTCTCAAACTACCATAGAAATATATCTTGCCTTAAAAAACTTCCGCATGCTAAATTTTGATTCCTTTGCTTGATTAGTTCTCGAGTTATGCAGAAATATGTGTTTCATTTGTATGGGAGCCCCCCCTTTCAGAGGAGGGAGGGGTCTCTTACTATCTTAAGAACCTTTCCCGGCCCCAAAAACCCTTGCATACAAATTTTCACGCCGATCGGTTCAGTAGTCTCCGAGCCTATTAGGGTCAGACAGACAGACAGACAGACAGACAGACAGACAGACAGACAGACAGACAGACAGACAGACAGACAGACAGACAGACAGAAATCCATTTTTATATATATAGATTTTACCCTCGTTTAATCAAAATATTGGTTCATAGCCAAGACTCCTAACTTTTCCTCGAACATGACCCATTAGCTTCTGCACAGTGGTACTTCCCACCATTTTGACCACGTTTGGCCAATCTTTTTTAAATTTTTGGATGTCGTCCGCTGGTTTTATGAATTTTCGAAGCTTTGCTTTGGTTAAAGCCCAAAAAGTCTCGATTGGCCGTGCCTCCGGGCAGTTCGGCGGATTCATGTCTTTCGGCACGAAAAATACATTTTGACTTTTGTACCATTCTAAAGTGTCCTTTGCGAAATGACATGACGCCAAATCAGGCCAAAACACTACTTGACCTTCGTGCTGCCTGATGATTGGCAATAATCGCTTCTGGAGACATTCCTTAACGTATTTCTGAGTGTTCATCGTCTCCGTTGTGAAGTACGGACTAGATGTTTTACCACACTCGCATGTTGCCTGCCTAACCATAACCTTCTTACCGAATTTTTCGGTAAAAATTGCCTTCTCCGTTTCGAGGACGTCTTTGTCTTTTTTTTTTACAGAATAGAATTGTGGTCCGGGAAGCGTTTTGTAATTTAGTTTCACATACTTTTCATCGTCCATTATTATACACCCAGAATTTCTACACAATAACGAATCGTAGAGTTTGCGGGCCCGTTTTGGGTTCCTTTTGGGTTTTTTCTGCTTCCGGTATGTTTTAAGCCCAAGTCTTTCTTTGGCACGCATGACGTTACTCGACGAGGTCCCTAGTTTTTTCGCAACATCCTGAACGGAAGTCGCTGGTTTTCGCTTGTAGGCATCCCTGATCTCTTTATCGATATCCGGACTAACAGGACCGGTTTTCCGACCACTCTTCGGCGCATCTTCAAACGTACACTGTTCTCTATATTTTCGAATTGCAGATCGTACCGCTCCGACGCTTACACCCTCTTCCTTGGCCAATTTTCTCTAGGAGAGTCCGCTCACAGTGCACCTTTTGTGCACGATACTTCTTCGTTGTTCCGGAGAAGACCGCGCATTTTGATAGGTAACACAAAACTGAGCACTTTCTTGATGCTATGTCATTCAGAAATGTGCAAACAAAAGGACGCAGCCAAAACATGTTGAAATATTTCATTATATTCAAAGTGACCGTTAAAATAAGGTGTGCTTATACTTTCTGGAACAGTCGTTATGTAATGGCGTCGGATGCTATTGCACGAAAGAAGGCGGTACCAACAAAGGCAATGTGATACAAATTGCATCAAAGGGGACGAACTTCAGTTATTGCACCACAATAATGGGTTTTAGTGCAGGCTAGACGGATGATTTTCTTAACAATATATGCCTAATTTGCTTGCCACCGCCAAGAACTAATGCGGTATGCACAACTAGGAACTACAGCGAACTCAACTACATAGTCAATCTGGCGTGTCGTAGTTCGGCTCGAATTATCCGTTCTAGAATTTCGTTCTTTGGTTGTTCAACGTTCTTTGTCATTTACTCCGGGACGCGGCGTATAAAGCAATGCCATGTTCTGCCAGGCGCGTTAATTGAAATTACAAACAGCACAAGGTAAAAATTCAACCAAACTCTTTAGTTGGTAAACTGATTTGGTCGTCCTGAAGAGGGCGGATATAGTTGACGGGAGAAACATGGTTCGTGATTGAACTTGGGCTTTCTTTCTTGGTTCAGCTCCTCTTCATTGCGGGTGGCCATCTGCAGGTGACGTTGGATGATTGGTTCTGGGCTCGTAGTCACGGGCGGTTTTTTCCCGCCAACTCGTAGCAGCCATGTTTCTCGCAGCGAGGTTGGCGGGAGCATCGGCACCAACAGCCAACTGTACCAACGGTTCTCTGGGCAACTACTACTCGCCAGTGCACCCTCCAGGGTGCTTGTTACTGCAAATGCGTTCTTACAGCAGATCCTTCTTTGCACAGCTCCACGACTGCCGAAAAACTAAATCAAAATGGGAAGGTGTACCCTTTGTACACACTTAGAAATTATCAATTTTACACGAGACGTAATTCATGTTTCCAAAAAGTCAGGGAAAGTAAAGAAAGATTTCGTGTAAAATTATCTCTTTTGACACTGACACATACGCAATTCGACAAAAGATGCGTTTGATTGAATTTATTTTCTCTCACCCATTCTTATGTACTAAAGGACGCTTGCATGTGTCGGTCTCAGGGGACAGAAATTTACATGACATTTTGGTAGTGTGTATAACATTCATGGCTGCTCAGGAGACGTTCCTTACTTAAATATGAAGTCTGTGCTAGGAAAGTACTGTGTATTTGGTAAATTTACTCTGAAAAATCGACATTATAAGACATAACCTTTTATTTACGTTATTTTCAATAGATTAATGTTAACAAATTAATCCATTTTTATTATTAAAATTGATGCGTAGAAATATTACAGATAGATTGGTGCAAAGATTTTGAAAATCGGTCATGAAATGAATTAGTTATTAACGTTCAAAAGCTAAGCATATTTCGTGACGGTCCAAATTTTTGTACTCGCAACGTGTACCCCTGTATTGAAAACAAAGACGTAGTCCTACGTCAAAAAATCAAAGCAATATCCGCCATTGCATTTTCACATTATTTCATCAAATAAGAAGCCTAGTTCCTGTTATAGCTATTCTCAGTCGATTGGGGAGCATTATTGCGTTGTTGTGTCACTTTGCACATTTGTGTTGAAGTCTGTTTACCTGCACTATATATGATGATATTTTTGATTAAAATAATGTGTTTACAGTGTCCACACTATGGAAATTTTCACGTCCTTTTGCATAGTGCACTCTGTACAAGTGTAGTGTAAAAAATCTAGATGTTTCAGCACCGTCGATCTCGGTTCAGTCACCCTATTTTTGCAGAGATTTGCGTAGAATCTGTCATGAACAAATGCATATAAAAGAACAAATGTTTAAATTCATTTATACAAACACCCTCAAGCATTTGGTGCCTTTGATGATATGCTTCACTTCAAGCGGATAAATATTTCGGCAAATTCTCTTCAATTTTCCCAATAGAGCCGTGATCCTTTTTTATTTCCATTCCCTCCCCACATGGAAGCAATTCAGTGCACCTAGTGTCCTTAAGCGTTTATGGGTGCAGGATGAACGACTGCATTCTGCTTTATGTGATTATTTTTTTATACTCAATTGCATCCCAACAACAGCATAAAACGACAATTTTGGGATCCTTTGCTTTGTTCTCAATCAAGATTGTTTGTTTTGAACGACAAGACCTAGAGACAAATGCAAAGCCTAAGAATGAATGGCTAAAGGACATAGGTAGGGAAAAAATAGGAACATGAAAACAAACATATCATTGAGCTCAATCTTTCATGTGAAATTTTGTGTGAATTACCGGCAAAAGGTATCACTTGAAGATCTGAAGGTAATTGTCGTCTGATTTCAGTATTGTTTTGGAGCATTGAGCCTTCTCATGTTTCAGTCACTTCAAGTGGCTTTTGGTTGACGGAAGATTAGCCGTATTGAGAAACTGAAGAATGGATCTGTTCATTCCGATTCGGAGTCAAACGGATGATGTTAGAGTGATACAGTGTATGGAAAATTCAAAAAAATTGTTATTTAATTTTGATACAGAAATAATTTTTAGTAATTTTTCTAATGTCCTACGGAGCTTAATTCTATTAAATAAGTTTCATTGGTAAACAACATACATCTCAACAGCATTCTGGATATGTTTGAAGGTATGGTGATGTTTCGCAAGATAAAAGTTGAAAATTAATCCAAGGAATTCAATATTGAATAATCGGTTCAAATTTAATGATCCAGGTAATAATCATGTAAAATTGCAATTGCTTGCAGAAGAAGTGTTTATTTTCGGTAGAAAATTGGCATGCAGCAGCTGTTGTTGAGTAACACTAAATGCCACATAAAAGGTTACGATTCATCCTTCAATTTGCTGATGCATATAGCGTTAACATTTCCTATTCTGAACATTCTTTAACCTGACCAGTAATGGAACTATTATTTTTGCCCTGACATTGTATCATCGCTGAAAACGTGCCCATTTGAAAAGCATATCCTTCGACGGAAAAATAATCAGGAAACATCTGCTCACGGTAGAGTTTCACTTTCAATTGTCCACAAACTCTTGCCTGGATGACCGGATAGGTACCTGACCCGTATCATATCACAAAGCTGCCGACGCTCAAAGAGTTGATATTGGCAAAATTCGTGTGCTCTTGTGAGGCATTAATCTGGATTGTGTATGTTCTCCACATCTTAACAACTACCCTACATGTTCTAGTATTGCGGCAAAATATCAATCGGCGAGTTAGTGAGGAAAGCTTACTCACTTTTTTTTTACTCGGTATTGAACCATTCGGACGAATGCTGACAGAGTTATAGAAGGGCAGGCATTAGCACAAACAGATTATTTTAATCAAACTCATAAAGAAGGGAGAGGTTCTTTAAGCTGCAGTGTGATGAAAGATGATTGACGTATCCTCCATAAATGAAATCCACTTTTACGCAGGACGCTCAATTACGGTATTAATGCGATATGCCACACGCTCACAGCATAATAGTACGTAAGCAATACCTTCATACTACAGGAATATAAATGCTTGAAATGCAGGAACACAAAAAAGGTTTCTAAATTTGAGCAAATTTACTTTTGACTAGGGGTGGTGCTGGTAAATGCTACCAACAACGATTGATTCTTCTAAGACGTGAGCTATTTCATGATGAAACAAGTTACCCTTTTCAATATTGATGTAATTTTTGAATGATTAATCAAACATGAGATGGTGATTGAAGTTTTAATTACCGCCATCTTTCTAACACTTAATGCTGGCTGCAGTTGCAAAAATAGGGTGCGGAGAAAATGAAGGATAACAAATTTGGGATGGGGAATTAAATGCGTATGAGAACTTCTAGAGAAGCCTCACTAATGTTCAATTTCGTTAATTAAACTAAATACTATGGCAAAATACCGATACTATAAAGAGATATGATGTGATTCAGAATATGAACACAACAGATGTTAAATATAGCAGTAGTAGATGTTTATTACTGCGTATAGCAAATTTGCTAGTTTTTGGCCGTTTTAGAGCTTTACCATTAAGAAGAGTAAATCCAGAAAAATAAAATCATGTTATCAACCTATGCTGAGATGTGACTCTTCTTACATATTCATGTCTTGATGAAGTATAGGTAGGTAAGTTGTGAGTTTTAACTAACTTGTCCTTTTCTTTTATCAAATTATTTGAATATCTGTTAAATAATATAATTAGGTATTGGACTGACATGTCTTTCTACTTACGGTGCAAACAGACAACATTATTTTAGAAAGGAGTATCATCAACAAAATTCAAAAAAAAAATGTTCGTAGCCAAACGATTGTTAATGAAAATGTCTTCCCTTTGTTTCGGTTGATGAGTAGAAAAAAGTAAACACTTATTAATAAACAGTATTGTTATTTTTAACGAGAAAAATAATTTCAAATTCTTAAGAAACGTCTACATCTTTTTAAAGTTTGTTGATAGTCAGTTCATGTGTGCGATGTTCAGTTGAAAATTTCATCCGATTTACGAGAGAACAGTGATGTATTTTTCAAATAAAAGTGGTTTACATCACGTTTAATCTAATACTTAGTGTGTTGTGTGCAACCAATCTGAATTAATTTTGAAACGAAAATGTAAAAAAAGAAAAGAAATCATCCTGTTGAAAACCTCTAATGAACACATCTTGAAAGCAATGTCTCACAATAAGAGATGGGGTAACTGTGCCATTTGTGGCTATACGTTCTTACTAAGCTGAGTTCCAGTTCTGACATACACAGTTTGAAAGAAATATTTAATTTTATACGTTATCTAATGGGATGATGTGATGTGATAAGAACCCATCATCAGTGCAAGGATTACCTATGTCTGCAGGACTATCTTCAGCAGGTTGCCCCGAGAAAATAGCCTACTCGATGGCTTATGTTATTGTAGCAGGGCCAGTCGATCTCAATGAGGACCTTCGGAAGACGTGTCTTCACGTGACAAGGGACTGGCGACTCTACTAACCCTTGTCCAGTCAACAAATCCTTCGACTGCCTTAATCAACCCCCCAATCCCACTTATATAGTGGTTATAGGAACAGTGGAAATTTTTAGCATGAATGATGATTTATAAAAATTGTAGGAAATTTCACGGCTATATTGAAGCTTAAATTCAATTAACAAATTTATTTTAGTTTTTATTTGTATTTTATTTATTTGTATATTACTATTGTTCCTAAAAGAATAGTTACTTAAAATTTAAATAACATACCACACACTTAGAAAATAATACCGAACTCGGTTGAATTTCAACCGAGTTTTTATCTGCTGTACGCTCGGTAGTCTGTTCGGTTCGAAATGGAACAACCGAATTCTCTTTTAATTTTTACTTGCTCCTAAACTATCAAATTTACCGAAAAACTCGGTTGACAAAAATAAATCCAATCAGCAATAACCAAACATCGGTTTACTCAAACATTACCGAACGCTGTCACACAAATCGACAAATCATGCAATTACGGAATTCGGTTCTTTTTGGCTGTGCTGGAATTTTGGTTGAACTAGCTTCGAATTTCATAGTAATAAAACCAGTTTTGTCAGTTAAATTGTTTATTGATGCAAAAAATCCTCATAAATTTTCATATTTTCAAATTGCAAGCCAGAGACATAACTTGCAACGTGTTCATGGCAGTAAACACAGACTATAGTGCAGGATGCCTGCAAATAACTATATTTACAAAATTAGTATTTAATACTTACAGAAGATTTTAACTAAACGTGCATCTTGTTGTAGTCTCTTGGTTATTTTCTATTAGTTATTTTCACCTGACAAAAAACACAGTACGGAGAATTTTCGCGCCGCACACGCGAGATAAAACGGCTGACGATTTTTCAGATCTTATCGAGTCAGCTAAAATAACCGAGTTTAAGAATATTCAGCGAATGCTCGGTTCAGTTTACCGAGTTTTCTCGGTTTTCGTGTACCGAACTCTAAAATATCGCTGCTTTACCGTACTGTTCGGATCATTTTTCATCTTTATCTTTCAAATATATCATATAGTAACTGAAATTCGGGGTTGACTCATTCGTGACCCAACTGGCAGTGTGTTCAGGACCTATCTGACGGTGCTGGTAAAGTTTTTACCAGTCTTGATACAGTTTTGCTGGTGCTCGTACTGGTAAAGTGCTCGTGCTGGTAAAGTTTTTACCAGTCTTGATACAAGATGAAACGTTTGATTGTAGGAGTCTTTCTTGCTACGGTGTGCATTCAAGCCATCAGCGCATTGAAATGCATGCAAGGTATTGAAGTGAAGAATCCCGACAAGCAGAGCAGCCAGGCCCAGAAAAATGAGAAACCTTTGGAGATTACGGAATGTGCTGCTGGAACCGCACTGGCCTCAACCGCATTGCTGTTTACGGTTAAGCCCAGTGTAATCAGTTTCCCAAGTGGTGACTACAAGTGCTATCATCTCAAGTACGATGTGAAGAATAGCGAATCTTCGACCATCATCAAGGGTTGTATCTACAAGTCTCTGAACGTTTGCGATGGGAAGTTCTCGTTGGACAACATCCAGGAAGGATTCTGTAGCCAATGCGATGTTGATGGATGCAATACCGCCGGCCGATATGGATTTGACTTGAAGCTTCTTGGAATGTTTTTATCATAGCTGTTTATCTACTGAAGTAGAAGGGATGCTGAGAATAGCTCACCATCCTAAGCCATGATTCATTTCATTATTTTTTTACAATCTCAGTTTTACGATTTAGTGTATATGTGAGCGTGTTTCAAATTACACCAGGAGGGCAAAATCTGTATGACAGACTTCTCTCTTCAAGGATATTGTGCTTTGTATTAGATGAGCTAAGTGTACGAAAATAGAGACAGCGAAGAAGACATCGGACGCCAAAAAAAGATGCTGAGACAGTTTTTATGGAAAATCGATTCCATATTCTTACGACGACCAACACACAGCAATGAGATGATTCACCAAAAAGTGCTTTTCAGCAATCGCTAACTCAGGAGGCTATGTGGCCCATCAAACAGAATAGATTTTTTTTTCTACATACACATACCCACTTCCGTCATTTTCCCCCGAGGCGGTAGATTTTTAATCATTCGATAACAATCGCTTGATGACGAATCCTGTGAAAAATGCTTTTCCGCTAGTTTTAACTTTGAAGAATGAATTAAATAAACGGTCCTCGCTACGGACGAAAAAGAAAAAAAAACAAAAATAGTATATTTAAACAATTTATTCGGTTTCTTGTTGGTAACCGATGTGGACTACAACTTTAAAACGCATCTTTCACTGCTTGTTATTCCCTTGCGCTGAACTGGCCGGCTTGATGTGCCGCAAGGGCTCAGTAGGGATCAAGACCCGAAGCTAAGAGTCAGTTCCATTGTGGTTATATCACATTTATTAGCAGAGCAGCACAGCGAAATTTTAGGTTCATTATTTTTTATATGCTATACAATTTCATATCATCCATGGATATCCCAAGTTTTGTAAAATAGTTTTAAATCATTTTTTTTTTCTCGTGGGCATGATATATTATCTAAGTTTTCAGGTTCATGGTGGATGCGCGGGTCCGTATACAATTGTAGCAGGACCATAATCTGCAGAAATTATTATCATTTTATATTATAACATCCATTCACTACATTTTGTATGCTTTTTTATAAGTCATTTTCAGCTTCGCATTTATGCATCCTTGTCAGTTATAGCTCATCTAACCTGCGTTAGGTATTTGAAAAGATAGGAAGGTTTTTAATGTTTTTTTTAGAAAGGAATTCGAAAAATTCTACTTAAAAAAAGCTCTTTCCTTCTTCATCAAAAAATATATTAATTCAAAACCTAACAATTTACAATCATTCATTTTCTATTTCACAGACATAAAGAATCATTTACGGGTCCAGATGAACAAAAGCTATCGAAAAATTCAATTTTTTATTTTTTTTTATTTTAGTGTTATTAAGATTCATACTCATATGAAAATTATTTCCCCCTGGCGCTGAACTGGCCGGCTTGACGTGCCGCAAGGGCTCAGTAGAGATTCTTTGTCAAAACCCGAAGCTAAGAGTCAGTTCTATTTTGGTCTATCACATAAATAAGTTTTTCCACAGTATTTATCTACACATTTTAGTACGTTATATTTTGATTTCTCAGAACTATTGAGATATTGATACATGCCTAATTTTTGTTTTCAGTGACCAACCAGTGGATGTAAGATATATTTTATTTATACATACATACATATATTATATTCTCTTACTTTTATTGTGAACACAAATACTAATCTTACTAGATCTATAGTAACTACAATGGTTGAAGTCTTTTGATGATAGGGTGAACAGCCAAGTTGCAGATAAAAATGCTAATATAATTAACTGTTATGCTCATATTTTTTTAAATTAAATAATGAATTGACTGATTAATGATTATTTACCTTAATATCAGTATTTAAAATCACTGTAGAACATAAGATCCACTACAAATGATTAAAGCGATGCAGGAAAACAAAACAACATATCGAAATTTTAGATATACCATGCTTTATATGATGTACAATTTCAGATCATTCATGGAATTCCCGAGTTTTGTAAAACAATTTCCAATTTTTTCTCCGTGTCTATGATTTATTGTCTAAACTTTTAGGTTCATAATGGACATGCAATGGATTGCAGCAGGGCAACAGTAAGAAGACATGTGTATTTGTTATCATCATTTTACATTATAATATCCGTTCACTACAGTTTATACATTATTCTGTAATACATTGTACATTTATTTAACATTTTTAACATTATCATTTTCATTTTTATCATTACTCGGGTTTTCATGATTAATTTTAATATTATTTTATTATGTTTACCTCGGAGCGTATGGTACGGTATGTCCACGCATCCTTCCTCCCCTGTAGATTCACAAAATGCGTTGTGGTTCAAATCTAATTGTTTGAATTCAACTCATTTTACAGAATCATCTTTTGCGGTAAATGCAACGCAGTAGGCCTGGCCGCTTTAACGCTTGTATCATGTCTTTGATATGCTGCAAGCATCAATATTGACAAAAAAAAAAAATAACTGGGTGTCATCTAACCCAATTATTTCCAGGATGCTTTTTCGTACTGGCTGCGTTTGTATTAGATTAGATTAGATTAGATTCATACTCATATGGAAATTATTTTGCCTTATTATTATCTGTTTTTAGTTTTTCCAATATTATTATGATATTAATACACATCTAATTTTTATTTTCAGTAACATATCAGTAGATGTCAGATATACAGGGGATGATCAAAAAGGAGAAGACTAGCAAAATTTTGTCCAGATTCAAAGTGATACAGTTCGGTGAATAATAAACCGTTTTTGATGAAACTAGAAGCGTTCGACGGAAAATTTATTCTAGTTTCAGCATGTTTATTCCAAATTTGATTTGATTTCCGGGCATCGGAGATAGCATGGATACTTTGAGGTTATGTCAAATGTGCTAATTTTCTGCAGCTCGTTATTTTTTATGTTACTTGAAAATCGGAAATATTATATTTTTCTCAAAAACTAGAATTCATAACAAGTCTGTCAATGGTTAAATATCGTGAATCGGCCCATAAACAACCGAGATATGGCCATTTCCGTAAAATGTAGTTTTTTACCCTATTGCCTGACACTTCTTATGTTGAAAAACTCCTTTTTAATTTATCTGTAACTCTGCGTACCCTTAACCAAATTAGATGCAACTTTTTCCATACGATTACAAATTTATCCTAGTTTTTGGAAGAGTAGCGGACATTTCGTTATTTTCCGTAGTTCCGGATTCATTATCGGGAATCGTGAAGGAAGTACCCTACCAGTGTAATGGCCAGAGTTAGAACTGTATCAAACCTGGCTTGCGACATATCAAACTTCATGATTTTACAAACCAATACCACTGGTAGTCAACCTGAGAGTATTCTTTCACATTGGCCACACCTGGTGACGTTCCGGATTCCGGGTTCCCCCAGGGAAGTGGCCAGATTTCGAATGATGTCAAACCCTGGCTTGTGAAACATCAAACTTCATGATTTTACAAAACAATACCTAAACTAAAAATAACTCAAAATTAATTGAAAAATAACTCAAAAGTAATTTGGCGTACGGAACCATCGACCTGGCGGAATAGAACTCAAATTGGGTATTATTTTTTATCCGTGTAAATGTTTGCATAGAAGAAGACAAAAGGTGACAGGATTGAGTGCTTGCGCATGGGACAAATCAAGGTTAAGTGCTGAAGTGTGCAGTTCGAAATGCCATTAGAGCTTACGGAATTTCAACGGGACCGTATAGTCGGTGCTCGAAAAGCCGGTGCTTCGATCGCTGAAACATGCAAACTGGTTGGTGTTGCCAGGGCCACAGTTTGCCGGATAATGTCGGAATATAAAAAACATGGAAAAACATCGCCTGATAAAAGTAGCTGTGGACGGAAGCAGAAGATGGATGACCGGCAGCAACGTTCGTTGAAGCGCATAGTCAAAGCAGACAGACGCATTAGTGCTGTTAAAGCAACTGCTGCTTTGAACAATGCGCTTCAAGAACCAGTTTCTACATCAACTGTCCGAAGGGAGCTGCACGACATGAATCTTTACGCTCGTGCGGCCATTTCTAAACCGCTAATAAAACCGCAAAACGCGGTAAACAGGAAGCGCTGGTGCAAGGATCATAAGGAATGGACGCCAGATCAATGGAACCAAGTTGTGTGGTCGGACGAATCATCTTTTACCTTGTTTCCAACTACAGGTCGAGTGTACGTATGGCGTACTCCAGGAGAAGCCTACAACCCTGGCTGCCTTCTGCCAACCGTTAAACATGGCGGGGGGTCAGTTATGGTATGGGGTGCAATATCGTGGCATTCTCTTGGGCCTTTAGTTGCTATGAAGGGAAAAATAAAGGCCAAAGATTATCAAGAAATATTGGATGACCAGGTATTTTTTAGAAAACCTTCACAATATACTTAAAATAACACAATTGCCCAACAGGTGCTGCCAATGATGAAGACCATCTTTCCTGATGGCAGAGGAATCTTCCAAGATGACAACGCTCAAATCGTAAAGGCGTGGTACGAAGAGCATAACACAGACTTTCATAACCTTGATTGGCCAGCACAGTCACCAGACCTCAACATTATCGAGCCACTTTGGTCTACATTAGAAGCACGCGTGAGAAGTGTATTTCCACCACCATCGTCTCTAAAAGCGTTAGAGAAGGTTTTGATCGATGAGTGGTATAAAATACCCATCGAAACAATCCGAAAATTGTACGATTCCATCCCTAGGCGTATCCTAGCCGTTTTGAATGCGAATGGTGGACCCACGCCTTATTAAACACGATTTTCCTTTGAAACGATCTATCTCTGTGGTGCTCAGGTAGATGCTTGCAGCGGGCCAAAATGAAATTTTGCGCCAATGCCACGGGCCGCAATGAGTTATTTTTAATGGCTTGAAATAATTAATAAAAAACAGCTTATTTTGAGGACACGTTACTAGTAGATGTACCTGAAATGTAAAGCAATGCTCTTTCTTCCAAAATAAAAAAAATTACTAACAACAAAATGTAGATTTACATCACATTCAATTTATTTGAAAATCAATAAAAAAAAAAACTTTTCGCATTTTAATACATAATTCACTTACACTTTTCTTGAACAAGCTTATCGAGATCAGCCTTCATGCTAGAGGTCGAAATACGCAATGAATTGTCCAAATGTTCATCACTTTTCTTATTTCTTGCTTTTGACTTTACTTGCTTCATCACGGAAAACAGTTGTTCACAAATGTATGTGGATCCAAACAAAGAAGCTACGAAAAGAGCATGATTTCGCAGCTCTGGGAAGCGCTCTTCCGGAACAAATTTGGCATAGAACTCCAACAAATCATGTCGATCAAATCCGTGTCGCACTGTAACTCAATTAGTTCCATTTGGATATTATCTGGGGCTTGTTCAGCATCAACACTGAATGGAGCAGAAAAAAGTTTTAGAATTTTGTCATGCGCTTTGAAATCTCCAAATCTACGAGAAAAATCATTTTTCATTGTTTGGAGTGCGTCAACGTATTTTTTAGTCAACGTCACATTGCATTTTCCGAGAGTAGGGAAATGGGCAAAATTTAGAATTTTCATCTGTTTCTCCCACAACACGAGTTTGTTTTCAAATGTACTGATTTGATTAAACATGCTGTGCACCAATTTGCCTTTACCCTGGAGACTTAAATTCAAATCGTTCAGGTGCGTTATAATGTCAGTCAGGAAAGCCAGATCTGTCACCCACTCCGCATTATCGAAAAACTTCACTGATTTACCTTTGCTCTCCATGAATTCGACGATTTCTTTCCGAAGATCAAATACGCGTCGCAGCACCTTTCCCCTGCTCAGCCAACGTACCTCAGTATAATATGGTACGTCACCATATTCTGTATCCGTGTCTACTAGAAGAGCCTGAAATTCTCGATGGTTCAATGCGTGCGATCGGATGAAATTAACTATTTTGATGACATCTTTCATGACATCTTTGAATCCCACGCTTTTGGCGCAAAGGTTCTCCTGGTGCACGATGCAATGGTACTGGGAGAATTGCTCTGACACTTCTGGTAATTTTCGAAGATGGGCAATTGCACCTTCATGTTTTCCTATGAATAAACATTTTTTTCAGTAATAAAATGATTAAGCACAGAGAACAGACAAACAAGCTCAAACATAATTCATAAATAAATAAATAAATTTAAACATACATAAATGTATGAAGAAGAATACCTAAAATTTAACACCATCCTTGGTACTAAATTTTCCAAGGCCGTAAATCTGATAAAGCTGAATATTTTGCATCAATTTATATGCAACCCTTCAAGTAAGAAGTAAATAAACTTCCGGCCTGATGCCAGCGCCAAATACATCAAATGTCCATAGTAAATGTGATAATGCCAGTACTGTCAAAAGGCGACGTTCAAAATAGCACAACATTTTAGGCAAGAATTTAAAGGAGCTTGCACGTCTTTACACTGCGGTATAAGCTTGAATAATTTAAATAAGATGGAAAACAAAATACATACCACACATAGCGGGAGCTCCATCGGTAACAACTCCGGACATTTTCTTCAGCGGTAGATCAAACTTTTCTAGAACAGCGCACAGAGCATTAAAGATATCAATGCCCTTCGTCGTTCCTTTAATGGGGAAAAGGCTTGCCAATTCCTCAGTCACCTCAAATTTCTTAGATATGCCGCGGATAAAAACTGCCAATTGAGCTGTGTCAGATATATCCGTGCTCTCATCCAGCGCCACTGAATAAAATTCAAAGCTGGCAACTTTTTCCTTCAAACTCAACACAAGATTTTCAGCAATGTCTTCAACCCGCCTGGTGATGGTCGCCCGCGACAAACTCACTTGCGCAAAGATGCGACTTTTTTCGGGACAAATCATTTGAACCACAGCTTCCATACATTCCTTAACAAACTCACCATCAGAAAATGGCTTCGAATGGGAAGCGAGTTTTTCTGCGATAATGAAACTTGCCTTTGTGCACAACTCGTTTTCTTGCTTTCTTCTCACAAAAAAGTTTTGCTGGCTACTCAAATTTCCCCTGAACTCAGCACATTTTTCAGCCCGCGCCACACCGACATATTTATCCATTTTTGACGCATGTTTCGACTCGTAGTGACGCTTCACATTAAATTCCTTCATAACTGCAACAGCTTCGTTGCAAATCATACACACCGGTTTTTGATTAATGCACGTAAAGAAAAACATTTCAAACCACTTCTCCTGGAAAACACGTCCTTCATCAGCCACTTTCCGTTTTTTGCTAGTGCTGGCTTCCATTTTCACTGAATAATTGCTCGAAACTTCTCAGAACTACGCACGCGACTACAGAACGGAACCAATTCGACAACAGACACTGAATGGTGAAAGTGAATGAACCTGTGGTTGCGGGAGCGAAAATATGACTGCATTCTCTCTTTCTTTCTATCCCGCCTTTTTGGTCATTCATCATCTGTGTAACAAGCACGGTAAAAATTGTTCACATAAAACTATGAGAATCACAATTATTGCACAGTAAGAAATGCAACTCAAATCGAACAGCAAATAGCTACATATTCAATGAAGTTCTCATATTTCTCAAATGCTATCGCGGGCCGCATTTCCCTCCGCGGGCCCCGCGCGGCCCGCGGGCCGCAGGATGAGCACCACTGATCTATCTAATCAAAATAACTGAATTATTGTTAACATATCCGAACTTTTATATATTTTCGAAACTTTTGTTTGAATAATTTGCCATTGAATCCTGATGCCCACAATAGAAACCTCAGATTCGCCCCGTTTCCCGCCCCCCCCCCCCTCCTCCCCCCCCCCCCCCCACCCCCCACCACCATTCTTTTAAACACATTTTTGTCCACCCCTTTTTTTGATTTCCCCCCCCCCGGGAACCCGACCCCAACTCCCCATTGCCAATTACCGAATACTCTCAGGTTGACCACCAGCGGTATTGTTTTGTAAAATCATGAAGTTTGGTGTGTCGCAAGCCAGGGTTTGACATCATTCGAAATCTGGCTACTTCCCTGGGGAACCCGGAATCCGGAACGTCACCAGGTGTGGCCAATGTGAAAGAATACTCTCAGGTTGACCACCAGCTGTATTGTTTTGTAAAATCATGAAGTTTGATGTGTCGCAAGCCAGGGTTTGACATCATTCGAAATCTGGCCACTTCCCTGGGGGAACCCGGAATCCGGAACGTCACCAGGTGTGGCCAATGTGAAAGAATACTCTCAGGTTGACTACCAGTGGTATTGGTTTGTAAAATCATGAAGTTTGATATGTCGCAAGCCAGGTTTGATACAGTTCTAACTCTGGCCATTACACTGGAAGGGTACTTCCTTCACGATTCCCGATAATGAATTCGGAACTACGGAAAATAACGAAATGTCCGCTACTTTTCCAAAAACTAGGATAAATTTGTAATCGTATGGAAAAAGTTGCATCTAATTTGGTTAAGGGTACGCAGAGTTACAGATAAATTAAAAAGGAGTTTTTCAACATAAGAAGTGTCAGGCAATAGGGTAAAAAACTACATTTTACGGAAATGGCCATATCTCGGTTGTTTATGGGCCGATTCACGATATTTAACCATTGACAGACTTGTTATGAATTCTAGTTTTTGAGAAAAATATAATATTTCCGATTTTCAAGTAACATAAAAAATAACGAGCTGCAGAAAATTAGCACATTTGACATAACCTCAAAGTATCCGTACTATCTCCAGTGCCCAGAAGTCAAATCAAATTTTGAATAAACATGCTGAAACTAGAATAAATTTCCCGTCGAACGCTTCTAGTTTCATCAAAAACGGTTTATTATTCACCGAACTGTATCACTTTGAATCTGGACAAAATTTTGCTAGTCTTCTCCTTTTTGATCATCCCCTGTATCTTGTACCTACGTTTATTATGTTCTCTGACTATTTTTGTGAAAATAAATTCTAATCTTAGTAGATCTTAATCCAATAGAAACTGTAACAGTGGAAGTCTTTCGATGAGTGGATGGTCAGCTTAGTTACGGATATATGTATCTTACTATAGTTTACTGGCCTGCTGGTATTATTATTATATATTATAACGTCAGTTTATTATTCAATGTTATGATATTAAATGATGTGACATAATTGCATTTAAATTCATTTCATTAAAATCACTATTTCCGATGAGACTCACTACAAAAAATATTGCAAGGAAGCGGAACAGTACATCGAAATTTTAGGGTTACTATTCTATAGCTACATAATTTCAGATCATTCATGGATATCCCAAGTTTTATGGGATAATTTTAAATCAATTTTTTTCTCGCAGCTACATTGTCTAAACTTTCAGGTCCACAGATGGAATTGTTATTATCATTCTTATATTCATTCACTATATTATTTGTCAGTATCATATTCATTTACTATATTTTTTTGTAATTGTAATATTAATTCACTATATTTCAAATATTACTATATGAAATTGAATATATATTGGGAAGGGAGGAGGCATCAAGGTATCACTCAAGCTGGAATTGGACAATGGAGTGGTATGACAACGTCTAGGAAGGAACAAACAGTATCATTTTCTTTATCCTACCGATTCGATTGTGATGCTGTGAATTCTACTCCAACAGTTTCAGTGAGAGTGACGCGTCCTTCTTAACAAGCCATCCTGTAGAAAGCTTAATAAGTATTGCGAATTGGGTTACTCGATTTGTTGGATCGTATCGTTGGAAGGAGAAACTTATGTTCCCGCGGGTTTCGCGTCAGTGTCTCTGCTTACGGGTCCACCCGACCGTGTTTGGCCCTTCATAAAGCGTTACTGTGAATGCAACCCGGTAGCTCAATTTGATCTTGCTATTAAGTGGAGCTACATACATGACAAGTTCTTAGAAGGGATGGTGGCTACCTTACATACATACATACATACATACATCTTTCACTGCTTGTTATTTGTATAGGACTCATATACTTTTATAAGCTGATCCAATATGAAATGGATCCAAAACTGAAATACATATAGTTTGCACGTTCTTTACAAGGTCTTACATTTCTCAGATAAAAAAAAAAGATAAAATAAAAGACAAATATGTATACAAATTTCAAGCTTGAACGTTGTACATGGAATTTTACGACACAAATGAATTTTCTTGACCAAGTAAAAAGCGGCAACAGAAAGTCAATACGAGAATATAATATGCGTATGAACAAAATATAACTGAAATTCACTGGATTGTTACAGAAAAAAAATAATAAGATATGTATTAACATCCTACTGGTCCTGGAAAAGCTGAAAACAGAATAGATCATTCCAAATATCAAAGATTTATTCCACTAAATCGTTCTTCACTGACGGATCTTTGATAGAGGAGTCAGCAAGCTTTGGTATATTTAATGAAATTTATAGCGCCAATCGTAAACTTCAAGCTCCTTGTTCCGCATATGTCGCTGAATTAGCGGCAATACACTTTACGCTAAAAATTGTTGCCTCACAAACACCGGATCAGTATTACATTTTCACGGCTAGTCTTAGTTCTATAGAGGCTATTCGCTCCTTGAGGCCGGTAAAGCAAAATACAGGAGCTTCTAAGTGTTTTATCTTTGCGTTATTTCATCATCAGCTTTGTATGGGTTCCATCTCATTGTTCAATTCTGGGCAATGAGAGAGCGGACTCGCTTGCAAAGGTAGGCGCTATAGAAGGCGATATTTATGATCGAAAAATCGCCTTCAATGAATTTTTTTTTCTATTTTTCGTCAACAGTATCTCGTCAGCTGGCAGTATAAATGGAGTAAAGGAGATTTGGGGCAATGGCAATATTCTATCATCCCAAAGGTGTCGAAGAAGTCTTGGTTTGGGGGGATGGATGTGGGTCGAGACTTCATTCGTGTGATGTCTCGCCTCATGTCCAATCATTATTCTTTGAACGCTCATTTATACTGAGTTTGGCTGAGCGACAGCAATCTCGGTGAATGTGGACAAGCTTACCAGGACGCAGATCACATTATGTGGTCTTGTGCTGAACATCGTGGCGTCAGATCTGAGCTTTGTGATTACCTTCGGGCTCGGGTTCGAGATATTTTGGCTGTACGTGATCTGGAGTTTATGAAGCTCATTTATGTGTTTTTGACTAACATTAGCATTAGATTGTAGGTAGTTTAACCTGTATGTTTACTATAAGTTTTTTTTTATCTGTGTTTGTGTGTGTTTTTTTTTCTCTCCCAAAAATGTTCAAGTCAAAAGAAAACCAAAAGTTGTATAGTTATAAGTTTTAAGCCAATTCTGAATTTAAAATAAACGTGCTTTGTAAACCATACTTCAAATTCCCGCCCTTCTTCCCATCCGTTCAAATGTTATTCCAATTAACCTCGAGACGGCCGTGAGTAATCGGTTCTATCCCCTTAACGTTAGTTTTAAGATAATTGATGTATATAAATATGAAAACTTGGCTCTGTAAAGTTGATTCGATTGAGCCTGTACAAATCATTTAGATTGAATAAAAAATATCAAAATCCACAATACACTAACACTTTTTTTTTTTTTTTTTCTTTTAATATATAAGATCCCCCCCACCGTCCGTCGGATCCTCAAATTTCCCCCCACAACTCTGTATAAACAGCAAAATCGCATTACGACTCCCACCCCCCCACATTAAATAACCACCAACTACTATTCCTAAATACTACTACCCCCCCCCTCCCTCATGCCCGCCTTCCAAAAGTTTCCCAACCAAAATATTTAAATCTAATCCTCTCTTTTCTTCCTCTTTTTTAGTAAATTTCAATGAAGAACAATTCCACCAACAATTATAAGACATGTTGTTATTTTTTTCTTTTACTTTCTAGTTACATTTTAAAAATAGCAATAGAATCAGGTAACGCAAAAGCGAGGTTAAACTCGTAGTACACTCTGAAGAATAGTTTTTCGACTATCTTAAGCAAATACTTGGTGATAAAGAGCAGAAAATCTCGATTATGACGATACTCCAATACCATACAATTAAAAAATAACAGAAAGTTACTATAAATTTCAGTTTTAGATAATACAATGTTTAACCTCACTTTAGCTTTACTTGGATTCCTATTGGTTCGAGGCCCTTCATATTTCTGAAATAAATGGTTTATCTTATCATATACCACTAACAAAATATTTAAATCTAATCCTATACTCTTGATAGCGCTTTATCTTTTATGAATATCTATTGAAGTTCAAAAATGCAATTCTTAAGTAAATATTATGCTGAAATGCAGAAAATTAAAGCTTTTTATGCTTGTCATGTTGCTCCAGGCTCTTGAATAGTTTTGGAATGCAAAGATGATTCCAAAGCATGCTGAAATCTATATATATAAAAATGGATTTCTGTCTGTCTGTCTGTCTGACCCTAATAGGCTCGGAGACTACTGAACCGATCGGCGTGAAAATTTGTATGCAGGGGTTTTTTGGGGCCGGGGAAGGTTCTTAAGATAGTAAGAGACCCCTCCCTTCTCAAAAAGGGGGGCTCCCATACAAATGAAGCACAAATTTCTGCATAACTCGAGAACTGATCAAGCAAAGGAACCCAAATTTAGCATGCGCAAGTTTTTGGAGGCAAGAAATATTTCTATGGTAGTTTGAGACCCCTCCCCTCTCTAGAAAGAGAGGTTCCCATACAAATGAAACAGAAGTTTCTGCATATCTCAAGAAATAATCAAGCAAATGGGACCAAATTTGGCATGTGGGATTTTCTGGAGGCGAAAAATGTTTCTATGGTGGTTTGAGACCCCTCCTCTCTCATAGAAGGGGGCTCTCATACAAATGAAACTGAAATTTCTTCTTAACTCTAGATCTATTAAAGCAAATGGAACCAAATTTGGCTTGCGGGGATTTTAAAGGCAATAAATGTTTCTACGGTGGTTCGAGACCCCTCCTCTCTCTCTGGTAGGGGGGCGGGGCTCCCATACAAATGAAACACAAGTTTCTGCATAACTCGAGAACTAATCAAGTAAATGGAACCAAATTTGGCAGCTGGAGGTTTTTGAAGGCAAGAAATGTTTCTAAGTTGACTCGAGCCCCTCCCCTTCTCTGAAAGGAGGGCTCATTTACAAATGAAATACAAATTTCTGAATAACTCGAGAACTTATCAAGTTAATGGAACCTAATTTGGCATGTGGAGGTTTTCGGAAGGCAAAAAATGATTCTATTTTGGTTTGAGA